>VDFB02288476.1:0-20422 GCA_007258455.2 Sequoia sempervirens
AGTTTTGTGCATTTTTTACTTGTAGGATTTTCACAGTTAGTGAAAAAGGTAGTGTTCATGAAGGAATGGAAAAGATGCGTAGAGCCTTTGAATTATACCTGTACTCTACAATGACATTGAATCATTTAGAAAACCATTTTTTCTTCACTACAGGGTATCATTTTCTTGTGGAATAGTTGACTGAGATAGCTCTTGTTTCAACTAACTACCCTCTCAAGAAATATCATTTGTATTATAATCTTGCATGACCTTATCATAGTAAAGGTGATTATGGAACCACTAGCTGCTACTACATGACATCGGTCAAGGAAAGCTAGAGGCCACATGATTTTGTGGATAGATTCAATTGAAGTTGGGAGATATTAAGAGTTCTCTCTAAAATTTTGACAAGGTTTTGGAGGCCCATCCTGAGAACTGTGAGAGCTTAAAAGATGTAGGCCATATATATGCTCAGCAATAGTAGGTAGAGAAGGATTTGGAAATTTTAAGAAAGGAAACTCACATAGATCCACATGATGCCCATGCATTTATCAAGATGGGTGAGTTATTAATATTGTTAGACCTCAGTGCAGCCTTAGATTCTCTTAAGATTCCAAAGTCTCTTCTGAAGAAGACCAGAGAAGAAGTACCCATTCAATTGTTAAACAACATTGGGATTCTTTATTTTGAGTGTGATGAACTTGAGTTGTCTCAACAAAATTCTATGGAGCCATTAGGAAATGATGTTCTACCTCTACATAAATCTTTGTGGTTAGTTTTGTGCATTTTTTACTTGTAAGATTCTCACAGTTAGTGAAAAAGGTAGTCTTCATGAAGGAATGGAAAAGATGCGTAGAGCCTTTGAATTATACCTATACTTTGCAATGGAATTGAATCATTTAGCAAACAATTTTTCTTCACTGTAGGGAAGCATTTTCTTGCGGAATAGTTGACTGAGACAACTCTTGTTTCAATTGACCACCCTCTCATGAAATATCATTCATATTATAATATTGCAAGATCTTATCATAGTAAAGGTGATTATGACACCACTTGTCAAGGAAATCCAAAGGCCAGAGGATTTTGTGGATAGGTTCAATTGAAGTTGGGAGATACTAAGAGTTGTCTCTCAAATTTTGAAAAGGTTTTGGAGGTCCACCCTGAGAACTGTGAGAGCTTAAAATCTATAGGCCATATATATGCTTAGTAAGGGCTGGAAGAGAAGGCATTGCAAATTTTAAGAAAGGAAAATCGCATAGATCCACCTGATTCCCATGCATTTATAAAGATGGGCGACTTATTAATATCGTTAGAACCTAGTGGAACCTTAGATTATATTAATATGCCAAAGTCTCTTCCGAAGAAGAGTAGAGAAGAAGTACCCATTCAATTGTTAAACAACATTGGTGTTCTTCATTTTGAGTGTGATAAACTAGAGTTGGATCAATAAAATTTTATGGAGAAATTAGGAAATGGAATTTGGGTTGAATTCATAAATAAAATCCCTAGTGGTAATTCTGTAGTTTTTCTTGTACTCTTTAATGATATTAAATTCTTCCATCGACTGGAAGAAGGTGGTGTTTCACTTGAGTTACCATGGGATAAATTCACAACACTATTTAATCTTGCTAGGTTGTTTGAACAACTACATGATACTAAAAAAGAAAATATTTTATGATGAATGGGAAAATGGATTCCTTTTTGGGATATCACACTTCTCTCACTCAAACATTCACTAATGTCCTAAAAGTCCTAATTGGATTGACTAACCACCTCTCTAGGTGAGCCAATTCTCAATTAGGAGGGTCCTAGGAAGGGTTTCTTGAGTTCTAAGGGGTTCACTACCAAGAAAATGCTTGGAAAAGAAAATGTTTGGAAACATGTTATGATATGCAAAATGACCTAAAACTAACAATGCAGGCTAAATGAAAGATGCAAATGATGAAATTATGCAACATAGAGATGATATGTGTGCACCTAGGAAATTTGGAGATGCCGTGAGGATTCTGGAAATGCAAAATGACTACCAAAATATGTCATGGAGGACTAAGACACCCAAGATGGAGTATTAGTGCCACTGCTATTTTTTTGGGGAAAATGCAGAGTTTTTGAATTTCAGAAAATCTCTGAAAAATTGATCCTAGGAGGACTAAGATGCCCAAAGTGGCATATTAGTCACATTGTAAATTTTTGATTTTTCTAAATGTGATCCTAAGCTCCAAGGTTTACACTTGCTTCTCTCTAGATCTAAGGTCCTAAAACTTCCAAATCTGGCCTGTAGGTGAGTTTATGTGAAGATGACAACTTTGGCAATGCAACTTTGCAACTTTTCAATCTCACACTTCAAATGACCTTCAAGTCTTCAACCTAGATCTGCAAATACAAAGAAATAAGAAGAAACTTGTTTATTGTTAGTGAATGAGGGTTTTCCTTGCCCAAACCCCTTGTAGGTAATTAAACCAAATGATGAAATGAAGCATGAAATATCAAATATGTATATGATATCACCTTGTATGATGTCTTGTGAAGAAAATATGCAATCTACCATGTAGTGGCTATGAAGAATGTAGATCTAGGATCCTTGGATATGATGTGAACAATTGTTGCAAATAGATCTCCAATGCTACATCCACAATCTTGGCTCAACAACATGAATGGATGCACTAAACCCTTGACATGATGCTTGAATCTTGATGATGGCTTCAAATTCTTTATGAAATGCTCTTGAATGCTTGAATACTTGAATACTTGGATGCTTAGATTGATTGTTATGAAAAATGGGTGGAGTAACCTTTTATTTATACTTATTCATGCTTAATATCCTGAAATTACACCACAACAAGTTGACATGTGAAGTCATTAATTAAAGGAGGCTAAATCCCTCCCAAATTTGAAATTAGACCCTGAAAATAAGCCTAGGAGGACTAAGATGCCCTAGGTGGTGTCTTATTCCCAAGGCTCAATTCTCAGGGAATAGACTCCAAAAAGGGACCTATTTTGGTGGTTTCAAAATCAACGTCCCAAGACCCATGGAGGACAAAGACGCCCTTGGTGGCATTTTAGTCCCATTCCACAAATCAGGGACACACATACATAAACATGAAATGAGCATTTATCTTTTGAGATTTGTCAAGATTTTCCATAAAAATATATAGTTTATTAGGCTTGTGGATGAAAAATAGGACCAATTAAGCCATAAAGAAGCATAAATAAAGCCAGGCGAGCCCAAACGAGTGTGAAAATGCAAGGGTATGCATTTTATTACACTACAATTTATACATGATAATATTGTTCAAGTTTCCTGATTATGTGGATGCATATCTATGTCTTGGAACCATGGCTTAGGCTTGGAATGATATCCAACGTGAATAATCATGTCAATAAATGAGTAGAATTTAGTAATTTTTAGTTATTGTGACTAATATTTTTAGTCACCTCGTCATTTATTTTCCAAATTCTACTAGTGCGACTCTCAGTACTACCTTTTTACCAAATTTCAATAGATCTAGATTAGTCACAAAGAGAATCTAGATCCTTCCTAGAAACCCTATACTAGGACTAAATCACCCAGTTTGGCGTATGAGTCCTAGTACACCTTAAAAGCAACAATTTTCAGGGGTTTTAGGTCTTTCTTAGTCATCTTCATTTCTCTAGGTACTTCTCTATTTTATTCTATTTATGAGTCTGATTACATGCTTTCAAATTCCATTTTCTAGATCATATAGCTAGATTTGCATATTTATTTCATTTCTTCTTTCTAAGAATTTTCTTAGTGGTGAACACCCTTGTTAATCAAACCCAAGCATACCTCAACATGAAAATATTTTTCTAAGTGGTCTTGTAATTGATGTCAACAAAGTATAGGTTGTTGTAGTGAAAGGACAGAAGAGAGTGCAGGATCAGAATATACTCCGGTATGTGTTTAGAATGTGCTCTGCTATGTGCTCCACATTTCTACTACATTAATCCCATGCATATGAGGATCTAAAGTGGTTGTTCAAGGAAATCCATGGGTCATATATCTTGGATTACAACTACTAGTTTGATAAAGAGTGAAATTTGAGTTCACCAGTTTGTGAACTGATCTGACACAGTTAGTTATCTATGGACTGGGAGAATTATATCTGCTCTGTAGTCCTCTATTTATTTTCTTCAGGTCTTGTGGATCTAGAAGAAGGTCTATAGTGGGGTTACTTTTTTTTCATCAAGAGTGCTCGTGGTTTGGTTCTTCGGTATGAATATTTGAGTGTGCCTCCGGTATGCTATGTTCCAAGTTTGAGCCTTCGGTAAGAATGATCTAGTAGCTTGCTCCACATTTCTTGCATATTGAATATCTATGTCTTTGTATTGGAAGTATTTAGAGGCATGTCTAAAGCTAGTATGTTCTAAGTTGGAGTGTTTGGTATAAAGATTTGAGTGAGTTATGTTCACTAGAGTGAAAACTACTTTATTTGTATAGTTGGTGGTGATAGAGAGAATGCATTCTGCTCCACATTCCTTTGCATTCATTCACATTTACATCTTTTGATCTATTGCTTCAGAATTAAGTTTGTAATATTGTTATGTGGCCTCAGTTCAAATGGTTCTTGATTTGATGGTCTAGAAGTGATCTCTTCTTTCTGACAGTGTTGTTTAGAGTGCTTTGGTTTGATAAACCCAATAGATAATGTTGCCAGAGCTTGTGTTGAGATCATAATGATCTTGTGAATGTCTCTTGATAATGCTTCTACTTTTTTATTAGTCTACAAGATGTTCATTGGACAGTGTTCACACTTGAAGGTCTAGTCCGTGTGAACAGGGGTTTCAAATCGGTGGCCATCATGTGAACAAAATCAGATCGCCTAAATGAATGACATGTGAAAATTTAATGAAGACAGTGCTAAAAAAGTGACATGCTCGATCAAAATCAAATCTGATCGAATGATTAGAATAGGAAATTAAATGCATATTGGCCTTTGGGATCGAAAAGAGATCCATATTTGGTAAATTCCTGATAACGAGGATGGATTGGTGTGCAACCCAATGTGAGATATGGAAAATCTGATTGGATTCCATCATCAATGGCCATAACAACATGTGGGAAACTTGATGATCTAACATTCACTGATTTTGGTTGTGAGTGAGAAACCCTAATAGGGGGTTTGACTCATATGAAATATGTGAAGTCATGAGTTAGAAAATTGAGAGAGTGTGTGTGCTTGAATGTAGAAGTGAGAGAGAACTATAATAGAGAAGAAGAATTATAAAAATATAGGAATCTGATTATAGTAGTATGAGAGTGAGCAGAAAGAAAAGTATAATGTGTTGAATCGATGCATCATAGGTTAAGCAGAACCATGATATGTATAGTTCATTGAAAATATTTGTAAGAGGTTGTAGCCTCCACTAATACTGAGTTGTAGCTCAGTTCAGGGTGTTGTAGCATCCTTAAAGTTGTAGATTTTAAATAGGGAGTTGTTGCTTCCTTCTGTTGTGGCCTTAAACATTGTAACTAAACTTTGATGCTTGTGAGGCGAGATTAGGATAGTAGAACCTAGCAGCATTTCTCACCGTGGTTTTTCCCATTTTGGATTTTCCACGTACTTACTATGTTATGTGTTGATCTATTTTGTTTTTGTGGTTATTATATTTTTTAGTATTTCAATCTACACATTTGAGTTTAAGGTTGAATCTGCAAAAAGGTTTTATGAACCAAAAGTGTTTATATCTATTGATTCACCCCCTCTCAGTAGATCATTTCATTCTAACAATTGGTATTAGAGCTCTAGGTTCCCTAGGAGAAGCTTAACCATCTTGGGTTGATATTGGAAAGGTGAACACAATGACACTTCAGGAAGGTTCAAACAAGCCACTTAGGTTTTATGGAACAAACTATGTTAAATGGAGCTCATTAATGAAAGGATACTTAATTTCTATTGGAATTGATGTCTGGGATTCTGTAGAGACCCAATATATTATTCTTGCTACAAATCCTATTGATCCAGCAACAAAGAAACTTCATGAGGAGAGTCAAGAAGCTTCATTCATTATTATGAACAATTTGTCTGACTCTATACATAGAAAAGTTATGCATTGTAAAACTTCTTATGATGTCTAGGAAAAACTAAAGAAGATCTATGAAGGTGACACTAAAGTCAAGTTAGCAAAGTTACAATTGCTGAGAGAAAAATTAGAAGGCTTGATAATGATCGAAGAAGAGAAGAATGCAGACTATCTTCATAGAGTTGATGATGTGACAAATTCCATTAAAGGATATGGTGTAGATCTGAAAGAAGAAGATGTTGTGTTGAAAGTTCTTCAGTCTATGACAACTAAATATGATGCCAAGATTTATGCTATAGAAGAGGGTAGAGAAATTGATAGAATTACTCTTCATGAACTACATGTCATAATTACTGCATATGAGATGAGAATTCCCAATGCCAAATCATCCCAGAGAGAAGCTACATTTAAGATGTTTAGGAAAGAGAAAGATGAAGTTGATAAAAAGGACAAAGTTGTTGTCATTGCATCCGATCATGATGAATCTAATGAGGAAGAAGCTAACTTCATCAAGAGACTTAGGAGAGGGTTTGGTAAGTACAAAGGTAATCTCCCATTTAAGTCTTTCAATTATGGGAGACTAGGGAATTTTGCTTCAAAGTGCCCATATGGTAAAGAGGATAGTTCCAAGCAAGAAGATGGTAGCAAAATGAAGAAAATGGCTTATTTAAAAAGGAAGAACTTTGGAAAGAAGAAGAGTTTGTATATCAATGAAGAAAGTGAAGTTTTTGATGCTAGTGATAGTTCAAAAGAGGATCAAGACCATGCCTGTGTTATGAGAAAACATAAAATAGTTTATTTATGGCTAAGGAAACCAAGGACTAGAAAGATACACTAGTTGAGGACTTACATGAGGAGGAAGAAGAAGTGGTTGTTGATCTTGAAGGAGAATTAATTAGTTCTCTTGAAGACCTTGAGGAGTTAAGAGAAAAATATGATGATCTCAAGATGGAAAACAAGAAATTGAAAAAGAATGCTAAAAATAGACTATCAGAGAAACTCAAGAACTTGAGGAATCTAATAAGGTGATAGTTGGTCTAAAAGTTTAGATACAAAAACTGAAAAGAGTTGAAGATGTTATGAAGTCTAAGTTGAAAACAGAGATGGAGAGATGCTCAAAACTTGAGGCATAAATAGTTAGCCTAAGAAAAGAGTTAGAGAAGGCTAATGAGCAGGTCAATAAAAGTTTGAAGTTGAAAGGTGGTACTAACATTCTAGATGAACTACTAAGTACACAAAAGCCAACTAGTAAATAAAAATCTAGTTTGGGACTTGAAAAGGGAATGAGTCCATTTGTTGATACTTCTGCAAAGCTTTATGAAAGATTTAGAGCCTGGAAGAAAAATCAGTCTCCAAGGATGAAAAATCTAACAAAGAAGATGCTTCCGGAGAGGAAAAATAGTTAACTGCGGTTGAGAAATATGTTAAAGAGAAAGAAAAAAGTGAAGAAAAGAAGGTTAAATGGAAAAATCTAGACCAACAAAAGAAGAAGAAGAATCCTAAGAAAATTGAGAACGATAGTTTCACAAGAGTACACTATCCAAGGAGACCTAAACAAAGAAGGTATCCTAATCTAGTTGAAAAATACACCATGACCAGGTACTCATCATATTTTAACGAGTATTGCTATACTTGTAACAAATTTGGTCATAGGGCTAGAGAATGGAAAGTTAATTAAAGGAGAAATATAAATTTCATGAGTAAAAATTCATTTTCTCCTTTAATTGATCTGGATGTAGTATGTTTCAATTGCAATAATTTTGGTCACATAGCTAGAGATTGTAGAAAAAACCTTAGAAGACAAAATACTCAATCTAAGAAGAAGAAAATTACATCTTCTAAAGCTAAAAGGAAAACTAAGGCCATTAAGAAAGAGGAAGAAAAGGTTGAAAGTAATCCTAAGAAGGCATGGAAGGAGAAAAATTATATTCCTACTCAGTCAATGATTGCTCAAACTGCCTTGCATGCAAAAGAACAAGACTTATGGGTAATTGATAATGGCTATTCCAAGCACATGACTGAAGATAAAAATAAATTCATCAAGGGTATGTGCAGGATCATCATGGAAAAAAAAGGCCCTTAAGTGGCGAAAAATTTAGAAAAGTCAGAGTTAGGCAACTTGACGTAAAAATTTGAATAAGTTATCTATATTATTTCAAAAATATGTAAGAATAGAATTTGGCGAAAATTGAATGCATGGTTTACAAAATTCTGAGTTTTATTTGAAAACAAAATCTAGTTAATTGAAAATTTGGGAATTTCAATTCAGTACTTAAATTCCGAGGGGAAAAAAATAAAAAGTAAGGTGTCACAATCTGCCACCTAACCATTAAAATGATAATATCTTTATAATATTTTAGATATAAGTAGAGAGGAATCATGTCGATGTGATGCATATTTTTAATTTTTTGAAGTAAATAATTAATTATGAAATTTTATTACAAATTTTAAAAAAATATAAAATACTCATATATTAGACCACCTTAACTTGGTCAAAACTTCATGAAATTCATTTTTTTTATCCTATAAGGTACACAAAGCATAGAATGTGACACATGTTTCCAAATTCAAAAATGTGACACCGTTTAGAAAAGAAATATAGTTGTTTTCAAATCAACTATCAATTAGGACTTTTAGTGCCATAATTCAACTAGAAAATGAATAATAATTATTTATTAAATTGAAGTAAAGCATAATTTATATTGATTTGACTATGAATCTCCTTTAAAACCCTTTTGGTTTCATCAATTTTGGGTATACAAAAGTCAGCCGCACCCTATACCCATCATATCACCACTTTTTAGCCCATCATGATCTTGCACATACCCTCAAACATGAAATGATAAAAGAAGGTTCAACAATCCTAGGTGATAACATTGCTGTCAAGATTCGTGGTAAAGGAATTCTGAGCTTGGATGGGAAGAATAAAACTAAAGATATTCTATATGTAGAAGGCTTGAAACATAATCCTCTTAGTGTCAGTCAGATGTGTGAGAATGGATACAAAGTTGTATTTGATTCTAAAGGCTACAAGATAATAATGAATGGTAAAAAAATTGCTCAAGGGATTAGGAATGATAGTAACCTCTATAATCTATGTGAAGTGGAAGGAAAAACATGCCTAATCAGTCAAGCAAAAGAAGGCTAGTTGTCGCATAGAAGATTAGGACATGTAAATTTTGATAACATGGTAAAGATAAGCTCAAAGGGATTGATTAGAAACATGCCTAAGATTGAAAATCCTGGCAATATCATCTGTCAAGGATGTCAACATGGAAAGCTAACAAAGTTTAAATTTCCCACCAAGGACTATTTAACTACAAAACCTCTAGAGTTAGTTATTGCTGATCTATGCGGACCAATGAGAACAAAAGAATTTCAAGGAGAAAGATATTTTATGCTATTGATTGATGATTATACTAGAATGGAATATGTCACATTATTGAAAGAGAAGGTTGATGCTTTTGAAGCATTTAGAGGTTACAAGATGTTGGTAGAAAATGAGACCGGTAGAAGAATCAAATGCCTCAAATCAAACAGAGGTGGAGAATTAATGTCAAGAGAATTCATGGAATACTATGAAGACCATGGAATCAGACATCAGTATTCAACCCCAAGAACACCACAACAAAATAGTGTGGTAGAGTGAAGAAACCAGATTGTAAAGGAGATGGCTAGAGCCATGTTGAATGAGGAAAACTTAATGGATACATTTTGGAAGGAAGTAGTACAAACTTTTGTATACATTCAAAATAGAGCTCTTATCATATTTAAAAGTGGTAAAACTCCATATGAATTATGGTTTGGTAGGCCTTCCTTAGTCAAGCACTTTAAAATATTTCACACTAAATGCTATATCAAAAGATATGCCGAGGACTTCAGAAGTTTTGAGCCAAGATGTGATGAAGGGATATTTTGGGGTATTCACCTCAAAGAAAGCTTCTAAATGCTACAATAAGAGACTACATAAAATTGTAGAGAGTGTACATGTCAGGGTTGTTGAAGTGAAAATTAGGGTCAGCCTAGTAGAAACAATCTAGAAAGTGTTTCAGATGAAGATGAATTAGGTCCCCAGGTTGAAGAAGAAGAACAAGAATAAGAGAATGAGCAAGAAGTTAACCAGGCTCTTGCAAAATATGTTAAAAAAGATCATCCGGAAGATCAAATTATTGGTGACAAGAATGATGGTGTGCAGACTAGAAGAAGGCTTGCATAGAACAAAGAACACATGAACTTTTCCCTCTTATCTCAGATTGAACCAAAAATCTTTTTTGAAGCCAACAAAGATGAGAACTGGATATAATCCATGGAAGATGAGTTAAATCAGATTGAAAAGAACAAAACATGGGAACTAGTTCCTAGGCAATTAAACAAGAATGTAATTGGAAGTAAGTGGGTGTTTAGAAACAAACTAAATGAAGATAGAATAGTGGTGAGAAACAAAGTAAGATTGGTGTGCAAAGGATATGCACAAGTAGAAGGGTTTGATTTTGAGGAAACATTTTCTCCTATTGCAAGGTTAGAAGCAATACAAATATTTCATGCATTCTCATTCTACAAAGGCTTCTGAGTATATCAAGTCCAGATGTCAAATCTTCCTTCTTGAATGGAAACCTAGAAGAGGAGGTATATATTGAGTAGCCGGAAGGTTTTCAGCTGCCAGAGAATAATGACTATGTTTGCAAATTGAAAAAGGAATTGTATGGTTTAAAGCAAGCCCAAGGGCCTGGTACTCAAGGTTGGATCAATATCTACAACAATAGGGATTCAAGAAGGGTTGTGTTGATAATAATCTATATCTAAAATACGAAGGTATGCATATGATCGTTGTTGTAGTATATGTAGATGGCATTATATTTGGTGGTAGTAGTGTTGTAATGTGCAAAATATTTGCTACAACCATGCAAGATGAGTTTGAAATGTCCATGATTGGAGAACTAAGTTTTTTTCTTGGTTTGCAAATTACACAAGTTGATAAAGGTATATTTATATCTCAAACCAAGTATGCAAAATAAATGCTTAAGAAGTTTGGCATGGAGGACTGTAAACTAGTTCATACACCCATGATTACAGGCTACAAATTGAGCAAATATGATGAGTCACTAGATGAAAAAAAAACTCCATACAGATCTATGATTGGAAGTCTACTATATTTAATTGCATCTAGGCCTGATATAATGCAAGCGATTTGTATGGTAGCTAGGTTTCAAGTAGAACCTAAAGAGTCACATGTCAATTCAATCAAGAGAATCTTTAGATACATCAAAAGTATTGTTGACTATGGCTTATGGTATCCCAAAATAAAAAAATTCAATCTCACAACATACACAGATGCAGATTGGGTAGGAAGTGTGGACGAAAAAAAGAGTACAAGTGGAGGAGCCTTCTTTTTAGGTAACATGCTAGTCTCTTGGATGAGTAAGAAGCAATATTTTCTCACCCTTTCTACTATAGAAGCAGAATATGTTGATGCAACTGCATGTTGTACTAAGGTCTTATGGATGAAGCATACATTTAAAGACCTCAAAGTAGAATACAATGAGCCTATATCCATTCTTTGTGATAATTCAAGTGCCATCAATATCTCAATGAATCCATAATGAACACCAGAACCAAGTACATCTCAATAAAGTATCACTTCATTAGAGAAAAGCTTGCAGATAAGGAAGTCAACATTGAGTTTTTTCTAACCAAGGAACAAGTGGCTTATATATTTACTAAGCCTCTTCCCATTGAACAGTTTGAATACCTGAGGTAGAAGCTGGGAGTGGTTTCTACCACCTCATATCACTAAAATCTAGTGATAGGGCATGTATCCAGGGGGATTTTCATTGATCATTCATTTGACCCTGGTTAAAGAATATGTGATCAAGTCATGCAAAATTAAAGTAATATAGGAATATCTAGAAGATTCCAATTAGTTGGGACTGCGAACATTCTCTTGCAAAGCATTGGAGTGAGTGACATTGAACAATACCTCATTTGCATGATAGAGGCTATGGAGCTGGGATTACTATCTAGACATATTCATCTACAACATATCCAAAATTTAAATAAATTGGTTTAGATCCTAGAGAGATATCGACAACAAAAGCTTATATGTTTTCACATACTAGATTCGAGAAGAGGTGGCTACCCCTCAGGGGGAGTAGCTAGATTTTACTGGCATGGGTTCCAGATCCAGGGAAGCAAGTGCACCTTCAGTTTGTTCAGTGCAACAGAGTGAAAATATGTTCCCCTTATCATTTACGTCAAAGGGGGAGAGAAATCATGTGAAAAACTCAGGGGGAGAGAGAGACTGCAAGGAATGTTGTGTAGGCTATCTAATCTAACAAAAATGGGGAGATCAAGTCATGTGAAAGAGATAATATTGCAAGGAAAAGCGAGTGCAGGAAAAGTTGTGTAGGTTGTCTAATCATAAAAAATAAAGGAGTATGCTAGAATGGAATGGATGTTGCCCTTGATGGTTTTCACATCATGTGTTGCAATCAATGACAGAGGGGGAGATTATTTCAAACATGTGTCTAACTGGTGTTTTCATTGATGTCAACATAGTTAGGTTGTTGCAGTGAAAGAAAACACACAAGTGCAGGATCAAAATATGCTTTGGTATGTGTTCAGAATATATTCTGGTGTGTGTTCCACATTTCTACTACATTGATCCTATACATATGTGGATCTAAAGTGGTTGTTCAAGGACATACATGGGTGATATATCCTAGATTACAACTGCTAGTTTGATGAAGAGTGGAATTTGAGTTCACCGGTTTTTGAACTGATTTGGCAGAGTTGGTTATTTGTGGACTAGGAGAATTGTATCTACTCCATAGTCCTTTGCTGATTTTTTTCAAGTCTTGTAGATCTGGAAGAAGGTCTATAATGGGGTTATTTATGTCCCATCAAGAGTGCTCATGGTTTGGTGATCTGGTATAAAGATTTGAGAGTGCCTCTGGTATGATATGTTCCAGCTTTAAGCCTCCAGTAAGAATGATCCAGTAGCTTGCTCCACATTTCTTGCATATTGAATATCTGTGTTTGTATATTGGAAGTTATTTAGAGGCATGTATGAACCTAGCATGTTCCAATTTGGAACATTCAGTATAAAGAGTTGAGTGAGTTATGTTCACTAGAGTGAAAATTGTTTTATCTGTACAGTTGCTTGTGATAGAGAGAATGTATTTTGCTCCGCATTCCTCTACATTTACACCTTTTGATCTATGGTTTTGGAATTAAGTTTTTAATATTGTTATGTGGCCTCAATTCAAATGGTTCTTGATTTAATGGTCTAGAAGTGATCTCTTCTTTCTAATAGTGTTGTTTAGAGTGCTTCGGTTTGATAAACCCTATAGATAATGTTGTTAGATCTTGTGTTGAGATCATAATTAGCTTGTGACTGTCTCCTGATCATGATTCTACTTTTTGATTATTCCATAATATTTTCATTGGCCAGTGTTCACACTTGATGGTCTGGTCTGTGTGAACAGGGGTTTCAAGTCGGTGGTCGTCATGTGAACAAAATCAGATCACCTAACGGACTGACATGTGAACATTTAATGAAGACAGTGCTTAAAAGGTGACATTCTTTCTCAAAATCAAATATGATCGAATGATTAGAATAGGAAAGTAAATGCATATTGGGCTTTGGGATTGAAAAGAGAGCTATATTTGGTAAATTTTTGATAATGAGGATTGATTGGTGTGCAACCTGATGATTGGTGTGCAGCCCAATGTGAGATATGGTAAATTTGATTGTATGCCATCATCAATGGACAAAAAAACATGTGGGAAGCTTAATGATCTGACATTCGCTAATATTGGTTGCGAGTGAGAAACGCTAATAGGGGGTTTGAATCGTATGAAATATTTGAAGGCATGGGTTAGAAAATTGAGAGAGAGTGTGTGCTTGAATGTAGAAGTGAGAGAGAACTATAACAAAGAAGAAGAATCATAAAAATATAGGAATCTTATTATAGTAGTGTGAGGGTGAGCAGGGAGAAAAGTATAATGTATTGAATTGATGCACCATAGGTTAAGTAGAACCATGATATGCATAGTTGATTGAAAATCTTTGTAAGAGGTTGTACCCTCCACTAATACTAAGTTGTAGCTTAGTTCAGGGTGTTGTAGCATCCTTGAAGTTGTAGCTTTTAAATAAGGAGTTGTTGCTTCCTTGGGTTGCAACACTAAACATTTTAACTAAACTTTGATGCTTGTGAGGCTGGATTAGGATAGTAGAACCTCACATCATTTCTCACCGTGGTTTTTCCCATCTTGGGTTTTCCACGTACATACCATGTTATGTGTTGATCTCTTTCGTGCTTGTGGTTATTATATCTGTTAGTATTTCAATCTGCACATTTGAGTTGAAGGTTGAATATGCAAAAAAAAATTATGAACTAAAAGTGTTTATATCTACTGAATCATCCCCCTCTTAGTAGATCATTGTGTTCTAACACTTTTCGCCATCTTTTTTCCTAATTCAATCATGAGGTTGAGATCTCTAGGGTTTCCTTGAATGAACTAAGAGAAAAATAGGGTCCCCTAAGTTGTCCATCTCCTAAAAGGTAGGAACCACTCTATTTCCTTCAGTTCAAGTGCTTATAGATTGACAAGAGACAAGGATTCTTGTCATTGGAGTGAAGGAGGGATACAAACTGAATATAAGCACACCCAACATTAGAAGGATTCAATCATACTTTGGTGTTTAAAGCTTAAGTAATACAAACTTTAAAACCTACTCCAGTAGAATGAGAGACATCCTGACCACCCAAAATTGAAGGCTTTAGTCATACTTTGGTATTTTTAGCCCAAACTTTGTTAATCTTGGTTTTCTTACTATGAAACAAAAGCAAGTTACCATCATCCTCAATAACCAAAGAGATAAACTTGACACACCCACAACCTTGGTGAATGGTCCTCACTGGAACATAGTCATTGGTATATACAAATAAATTGGAAATTCATACGAACTCATAGGGTGTGAACCTTTTTATATTTTATGTTGTTCTATAGGCCAAAAATTCTTCAAGTAGGCCGGCTACCCAATCTCTATAATAGAGTGATATATTTTTTCTCTGAATATCATCTATCTCCCTATTTGTGATGTCAACTTAACTATTGGACAAAGTATGTTAAGGGTATGTGTAGGGATCATGATGGGCCAAAAAGAGGCAATATGATGGGTATGTGGTTGATGAATTTTTTACCCAAAATTTATGAAAATGAAAGGGTTTTTAAAGGAGATTCTCAACTTTCTACCAATATAAATTATGCTTACTCTTTGAATTTAATAAGTAATTATTATTCATTTTCTATTCAAATTACTTAATTAAAGTCCCTAATTGATAGACTAATTAAAAAACATTTATAGATTTCAAATGGTATCACATTTTTGAATCCAAAACATGTGTCACATTCTATGCTTTGCATACTATAGGATTAAAAAGAAAAATAAATTTCATGAATTTTGACCAAGTTAAGGTGGTCGACATACGAAAGTGTTTTTATATTTTAAAAATTTGTAATAAAAAATCATAATTAATTATTTACTTGGAAAAAATTTATAAAAAATAATGCATCACATCGACATGAGTCGCCTACTTATATCTAAAATCTTATAAAAAAATATTATCATTTATTGTAGTTAGGTGGTTAGACAAACACCTACTTATTTTCCCCCTGAAATTTATGTACTATTGCATTGAAATTTCAATTTTTCACCAAATAGATTTTTTTAAACCTAGTAGTTTAGAAACTACATTCAATTTTATATAGATTCTATTTTACATATTTTTGAAATAATATAGATAACTTATTCAAATTTTTACGTCCAAGTTTCCTAACTCGCTTTTTTGATCTTTTGCCACTTAAGGGCCTTTTTTTATGATGATCCTATACATACATCCAAGGGTTATATTTTTATGTCCAACTCTATGCTTCTTGACTAGGGTTGCAATCAACTCTAGTGTGAATTGTTGTCCTTGACCAATGATAACTATTCTGAGAACTTTATAATGGGTAAAATATCTTCATAAAATAATTTTATTACTTTTCTCTCTATTGCATTATTTATGATATTAACTTCAACTCATTTAATCAAATAATATATATATATATATATACAAATATGTACTCCATTTAATTAGATGGAGGTTCAATTTAGCCAGTGATCTTACAATACCCCATTTGTAAAAAGGTTCTAATGCAAGAGAGTTTCTACAACTCTCAAATGACTTCAAACAAAAAAACTATTTGGGAATTGAATTAAATTAATACCAATAATAAACAACACATATGAGAATTATAACCAGATTGAAAATATAACATATGCACCCCTCTGGACTAATGAAGAACATTATAAATCAAACTCACAAGTATGTTATAGGAAACATTATCATTAACATATCAGTTTCATCAATCTCTAGGCTTCTTTCTACAACTTTAGTCAACATATTCCTACATTCTTCTTTTGGAAGTCAATGAAACAATGAACCAGTGATCTCCCAAGATTTTTTTTTGGTTATTAACACCTCCAACCTACCAGAACTATTTCTTCAACCACTCCTCAAGAAAAGCTACACCCAACCTCTCCAACTCGAAATTCTGGAAACTGAAAGTCAAAGTGAAATTGTCAAAATCACCTCTTGAACAACCACTATCTCCACCAAGTTAGTTACTCCTCCTCTAGGCCCAACCTAGGAAAAATCAATTAAAATTAATAAAAATAAAAATAAAAATATCTAACTCTCCAATGCATGTGTAAATCACTGCTAGGAAGAATGGCCTCCACCAATCATTGATTCTCTCCCCTCACAAATAGGCGCATGTTTTAAAAAACACTCACCCAACACAAGATGTGCATCTACTTGTAGCTAATAAGGTAAATTTAATTATTTGTAATATTTCAAAACTCCCAAGAAATCCCATGCCCAAGTTGATTTTTTCCAAATAAACTTAAAAAATTGCATTTCCAACACCATCTCCAATTACATCTTTGAAACCAAAAAATTTCCAATTATAAAATTTTTATTTTTGGACAAAGAAAATCAATTAATTACTTAAAACATTAATCAAACCATGTCACCTCAAAATTTAGTCAATTTTTTTGATGCAAGATTGCTACAACCAAAGATGCTCCAGCATTAGGATTCGACACTAGTTGTGGCTATCAAAGTATCACATAATTCTCTTTTTGGGTGTCACATGGACATTGACATCAATGGCATCTTGTTTTATATTGGGTTATATATTTGTGTAATATGGGCCAATAGTAGTCTATTTTCAAAGACATGAATGCTTTTTTTTTTGTTTCAAAGTGTTTGTTGTAGTGATCATCATTGTAGATGTGTGGAACATAAAAAATATCATCTTCACAAAAACAACTATGCATAAATTTTTTAGGTCATGTGTAGAAGATATAACTAACTATCAAAGAATAAGGGAGACCCCTTTCCACTATATTAATTTTTTTCCTATGTGATTAATGTGAAAGTGTTTATCCTACAACCAAATACTTGACAATCTCTTCATACCATGGGATATGTAGATTTAATGTGAATACATTATCATCTAGAAAAGAGTAATAAAAAATATGACCATCTACAGGAAAATTTAGTTTGGAAAGGAAATTAACTACTGCAATTGTCTTATGAGCCTTGTCCATAATGGTTATGTCAAATTCTTATAGTGTTAATAACCATTTTTTGAACCAATTGTTAACCATTTTTTTGTTCATTAAATACTCCATAGCTACATGATCAGTGTAGAAAAACATATGGTATCCTATGATGTAATGCAAATAAAATTTCCTTTTTAGTTATAATGTAATTCTACTTGACAACTTGGAATTTTTTTTTGATTCTAGATAGATATTGTATTTTAATTGGGTCCTTGTAGCATAGGTGTGATGGTTAAGGAGTTTTTAAGAGTTTGAAAGGATTATTGATAGGTAGTTATCCACTAAAAATTAATACCTTTAGAGAGAAATACAAATAGAGTATTTCCTATTTTATTAAAATCCTTGATAAATATTTGGTAGTTCCTCGCCTGACCAAGAAATTTCTTAACATCCCTTTTCTTTTGGGGTATGGATATATTTTTAATTCCTTTGATTTTTTGGGGTCTACCTAGATAACTTTATGTGAAACATAGTGAGCTAAAAGAACACTCTCCTCTATCATCATGCAAAATTTCTCATTATTAAATGATAAGCCATGCTATTGACATCTCTGTAGCATATTTTAAAGATTATATCATGCTTCAACATAGGTATGTCCATGGACTAGGAATTCATCTATATAGACTTCAATACAGTCATGAGTGAGATACAAAAAAATGCTCAACACAACTCTCACGAATGTGTTATGAGTATTATATAAATTGAATGAATGTACTTAATAGCCATATGTGCCCTAGGGATAGGTAAACACCATTTTTTGGGGTCCTCTAGAGTGATACTAATCTAGTTATAGCTACTAAACCTATCTAGAAAGGAAAAGTATTTCTTCTCTACTAAAGAACCTAGAACTTGATCAATAACACTTAGCTCCCTCTTGTGCAATAACACCAAATGAGATATGTAACTCCAGGATTTCTTTAGGTTTTAAATTAAGGATTAGAGTGTCAACAAGAAATCAATAAAGACAAAGAAACCCAAAGACCTATCAGAAAATAAAGAACAAATACAAAACAATTAGAGAGGGCCCGAGTCGCGGCACCATAATCCTCAAGGCTTCTAATTATCCTATGTCGTAAATTTCAAATCACTCCTTAATTTTTACAAAGAAATTACTTGGCAAGTTCTCTGCTTATAACTGAGGTTTTAGGGCCACATCATCAAATATGATGCCACATCAGCATGCATTTTTGTCAAGGTGTCCAAAAGGCCCCAAAAAATAGTGAGACCAATTCTCGTGCATTACATCATGAGTAGTTGAGAGCTGATGTGGTATCACATGATTGGTTGTTTTTAGATCAAAAAGCATAAGCATTTTGTTTAATTATGGGTAGTCAATTCACAACTACTAGACATTATGCATAAAATCCACTATTGGGTATTATATGCAATGCATTGGTGCACTCCATTATTGAACCCTCAAGACGACTATTGGCCCTCCCCTATACCGCTTCTCGAATTTTCCATGATTATCTCCATAGTACCTTCTAGCTTGCTAGCTGATGTGTTGCCCTCAGATTCGACGTGCGAGCAACCTTTGATGAAGTCCTACACCAAGTTTTGAAGGATTTGATCAAAATCTAATGCCCATGCCTAAATGACTAAGAATGTCTATGCCTAAAATGTCTAAAACCTAATGAAATTTGCCAATAGTTGTTGCAATTGCTATGAAGGATCTAAGTGTGCAAGTGCGTAAGTATGCAAAGCGTCTGGGTGTAATCGAGAAATGAGAGTAAAATGGCATTTTATAGAAAATGCCATTTTGAATGAATGGGTGAGATTGACTTCTGACTAAGACCTAAAATGAGAGGCCCAGATTAAATCTAATAATCCCTAATTAGGGTTAGGAAAGAATCATTAATCGAGCGGTCAAGATGCCATCTAAGAAGATCGAATCGGCGGTGAAGAATAAATGAGGAAATTAATTTGAAAATAAAGATTTTCGAAAATGAAGAGGATAAAGACCGGACTAAAGATCAGTTTTGGAAAGATCAAGAACCTGCTCGATCACTTGATTTCCGGAGGAAAGTTACCAATTTGGAATTAAATTAATTCCAAATGTGAATTTTGTGAAATAATAAATAATCAATTTTCAAATTATTTACCAAAATGAGCTGACAGTTAAGAATGAGATGACATTTTAAATAATTTAATTTATTTAAAATGAGAGGATTATCAAATTTGGCAATTAAATAATTAAATTTAATTATTTAATTTAGCAGATAAGACTAATTAAATAAATTAATCAATTTATTTAATTATGACAATTAGTGACATATTAAATAAATAAATAAAACTTATTTATTTAATAATCAGGAAGAAATCAATGCAGAAAGGTAATTAAATAAATTAAGAAATTTATTTAATTAAGGGAAGACCTAGACAATTAATGACGTATTTAATAAATAAATAAAATTTATTCATTTAATAATCATGAAGAATGAAAGGACGTGAATTAATTAAATAATTATGAATTATTTAATCAATAGTCGAATGTGGACCAAGGACATAATTAAATGTCACAATTAAGTTAGGACGAAAGTCATACAAATGAAGCTTGTAGGCCTAGGTCATTTTTAGGTGTCTACATTTTCCCCCTCTTTGTCATAATGTCGCATGTCGCATTGTGACAAAGAAAATAAGTAAAAAATATTCCCTAGTGAAGGTATGGAGTATCAATGCCCCCTCGGGAGATTTTTCAAATTTTGGGTCGGCAGTAGAAAAATT
>VDFB02288477.1:0-88208 GCA_007258455.2 Sequoia sempervirens
TCCTTGTTACAAGGTAATTAGCTATGTCAAGATACCAGGGTGTTTGAACATTGATGGAAAATAGATGCTCATCAAGAAAGGATTCATATATGGCTTGAATATCGTTAGATGTAGTTAGCCTTGAATGAAAATCTACAACAATATTAGCCTTCCTTGGCTTATCCACAATGGTTATGTCAAAGTATTGTATCAATAATAACCATCTTTCCAATCTACTTGAGATCAGGGGTTTATTCATGAGGTATCTAATTGTTCAATGATTGATATGCAAAAAGATTGTAGTGTCTGAATTTGTTTAGGGCATAGATCACTGCTAGAATTTCTTTATTTTTCATAGTATAGTTGAATTTGGCTCCCTATAAATTTTTTATGATGAAGTAAATAGAATTTTCAATGGCTCCCTCTTTCCATCCTAAGCCTGCTCCTATAGCATAATCTAATGCATTTGTATGAATGTGAAAAGGGATCTCTGAATTAGGTCCTTTCAATACATGAGCATGGGTCAAATATACCTTCAAGTCAAAAAATACTTTATCACAATCTTCTGTCCATTGGAATTCATCATCTTTGGTTAGGAGAGTGTACAATGGAGCTGCCATTTTTATGAAGTCCTTGATGAAATGTCTATATTATCTTGCATGTCCCATGAAAATCCTAACATCATTTTATTTTGCAGGTGTAGGAAGATTAGTTATTACCTCAACCTTTGCAAGGTCTACTTGAATTCCTTTGTGAGAGATGTAGTGGACAAGAACTACACCTTCCTACATCATCATGAAGCACTTCTCACTATTTAAGGAAATGTTTTGGTCTTCAAATCTCTATAGAACCTTCCTGAGATTTTTGAATGGTTCATTTAAATCAGCACCATAGGTAGTAAAGTCATCCATGTGAATCTCCATGAAATCAAGGGAGATGTCTAAAAATATGCTAATGACTGCTCTCTAGAACATCATAAGTGCATTGCACAAGCTAAGAGGAAGTATTGAATAGGAATATGTTCCCCATGGGTAGGTAAAAGTTGTCTTCTCTTGATCCTCAGGTGCAATTTGAATATGGTTGTAGCCACTAAATCCATCTAGGAAAGAAAATTATTATTTTCCTACAAGTGAGTCCAAGACTTGATCTACAAAAGGCAAGGGAAAATGGTCTTTTTTGGTGGTAGCACTCATTTCTCTGTAGTAAAAAAAAATTCACCATTGTCCTCCCTTTTTTGGAACAATCACTAATGGGGACACCCACTAGTTGTCTAAGATAGGATAGATAAATCCGACATCCAACAATTTTTGCAATTCTACTTTAACAATTTCTCTCAATGCAGGGTTGATTCTTCATTGAGGCTTCCTTACTAGTTGAAAATCATCTCTGATGTAGACTCTATGAGTGCAAATCTTAGGATCCAGTCCTTTCATATCATGATAGTCCCATGCAAATTCACATTGATGAGACTTCAATAAGTCTGCCAATGTCAACTATTGTTCTTTGCTCATCTTACTATTAATATTCAAATATTTCCCTTTAAACACTTGTACTTGTGTAGTTAACTCTATCATGGTTGCTTCATTAACACATGGTACCTTGAATGCATATGGAATCATTATGTGGAACATACCTATGGTTGCAGGAAGTTTATCTACAGGTATAGTGGCTGTAGGAAGAGTGGCTGTAGGAAGTTCATCTACTGTGATGTGGCTACAGGAAGAGCAAGTAGAGCAGGAATAAGTGTCTTTATCAAATTAGAAAAACTAGATGTATGGGAGGATGATGCTTCCTCAACTTCACAATGGTTCTGAATTATGTTTGACAACACTTCATCTTCATCTTGAAGTTGCAAGAAAGGACTTATGCCTAACATCATGAGTTGTTCCACAAAGTTAACTTTCTCGACTTCTTCACCAACATCTTTCCATAGAGGATTCTCCTCATCATGGGATGACTGAGTAGGTAGATAAAGAACAAGCTTTTTGGTATTCCTACCATCAAAAATAGTCATGTCACCTAACTGACACCTAATATAAGCATCCACTATTGCTAAGCATGGTCTTCCAATAATGATAGGATATCCTCCTAGTGTAGCTTTAGGAGTGAGAATCATGTGGTCTAATGGATACTCCCATGATTCTAGAATCACCACAAGGTCTTCTACTAAACCATCAAGCTTTATAGTAGAACTATCAGCAATTTGTAGGAGAGTAGGAGTAGATCTCATGTTTGCAATGTTTAGTTGTTGCAGGATGTCCTTAGTCATCACATTTATTGATATCCCCAAATCAATCAATGCATTCTTTATTTGGATCCCATTTATAACAATTTCTATTACAAAACTACCTAGATCATTGTACTTGGGAATAGTCACTTTTCCAAGCATGATGTTAGTGAGCTATCCAACCACATGGACTATAGTTGGGTCTTTCTTCTTCCTACTTGGAATCTTGAGGCATAGTTCCTTGATCAACTTAACATATATAGGAACATCTTTTATGGCCTAAAATAGGGGGATCTAGACACTTGTGTTTCAATTGCTCCAAGATATCAAAAGTTGTATCTTCTCTGTCTTCATTATGCTTGGAAACTTACAATCTCTGAGGGAATGGTGACTCTTGTGCAATCTTCTTGACTGGAACTAGTTCAAGATTTTTAGGTACATTTGGATGAATGGAATCATTCAGAGGTTCCTTTTCCTCTTCCATGGGTAGATCGGTGATGATGGGGGTGGAAGGAGTTGGGAAACTAGTTATTGAATGCAAATGGATGTCACTCACACTCACATCACATGCAGAAAATTGATTTGGATCATTAGAATATATTGGTTGATGTTGTGGTTTGTTATTTGGGTTAGGTGTGGGTTGAGTTGGTAACTGAGTAAGTTTGGGTGCATTTGAGCTTGAATTAGCAGGTGGAGGCATTATAGCAAACTATTGGGGTTGAGAAGGTGGTTGCATATTACTATTTATCTGGTTTGGCCATTGTTTACCTCTTCATTAAGGTGTTTGTTACCAATTTCCTAGAGGTGGTGGCAAAGGTCCTTGAAACTATTTCTATTGTGGATATCCTCCATAGTTGGATGGATATGGAGGCTTCCATTGGCTACCAAATGAATAGGAATTAAAATATGGTTGACCGAAAGATAATGGATCTAGTGGCATCCCATGGCTATCTTTGTGCAACAAAGTAGAGTTGATCTTCCTTAGTCTAAATTGGTTTGAACTTAAATGGAGTCTTCTTGCTATCAATGTTACCTACCATCTTGCATCTACAATCCCTCTTCTTTTATTTGCAATGAGGGCAGTATTTTGTCAACATTGCCTCTACCTCTTCATGTTTCTTTTTGGCCTGAAGTGTATCCAGCTGAGTGGCTAAATTATTTATAATATCTTGCTTGAAATTTTCCAACAAATGAGTAATATCTATTCTTGAAACTCCATTGGTAGATGACTTACCCATAGAATATTGGTAAGATCATCCTTTCTTTGAAGCTTCTCTTGAATATTTTTGACATATTTTCTTGATATCATCCTAAGGAACTTGGCTGATATCCCCTCTTGCCATCAGGTCCAAAGCATTAGTGTAGCTCTCATTGATTCTTCTCAGGAAAAGTAGCTTTTGTGATTCTTCATTGAGTGTATGGTGTAGATATTTTTGCAAGAAAAATAGAAACCTTGAAATATAATCTTTCAAGCTCTCATCCTCCTTCTACTGCATCCTACAAATATCACCTCCTCTCATATCACTACCCCTGCAATATTCCTAGTATGTTTCAAGGAAGTTTGTCTTCATTTCCTCCTAAGACTACATCGTATCTCTGCCTAGGCTCATAAACCATCTTAGTGCAACTTCTTCCAGACTAGTAGAAAATAGCTTAAGCCTATGAGAATCAGTGGTATAATCATAACTTTTGTAGAGTACATGCCAAACTTAAACAAGAAATCATCAGGGTCTTCTATAACAAGTCCATAGAACTTAGGAATTGTTGAAGCATGTATTTTTTAATGTTTTCAACCTCATTTTGATGAGAAATGGGGAAAGGAAAAGTTGGTTGGTTAGGTTTGTTTCTATTTGCATCACCCATGTATTCTTGATGGATTCCCAAGGCAAAGGGGTTGTCAATCTGGTTTTTATCTTCAGTGGAAGCTTCAGAACTAGTCAGATCAGGATATGCATCAACAAAGGGAAGTGGTTCTTCTTCTTTTGTGTTTCTACAAAGATTTGGAAGCTCTACTAATTGAAATGGATCAAGATTATTAGGAACAAATCTCCCATAAGCATCTCTTCTTCTTCTATGTGTGCAGTATCAACTTAGCATCAACCAACTTAGATAAAGAATTATTAAAAGAATAGTAGAGCATTACTTGTGTAAGAAAAGGGGGTATTCTAAGAGAAAATAAAAAATGGTATAGAAAAAAAGCTATCAATGACTCTAAAGAACTTTGTAGCTTGACACCATCCCTTGCAACAGTGCCAAAAATGTTGGCCTCCTACAATGATTCGGTAACTAAGCCTTTACAACTATAATTCAAAGATTGGAAATCTAACCTGAATAGCTATCTCAATATTCATTAAGGTTCATTTAACTTGTCAACCTAGGGATGTGAACTTGAAATGGGTTAGCACAGTATGTGCACTAGGAACTCAAGGTAGCCATTTTCATTCTACAACTAATAAAAGCACAATACTGGAAAGTATATTTCTTGGAAAGGAATTGAAAAAAGACTAATCATCAATTAAAAACTATAGTAAGCTACAATGCATAACAAGAATAAACATCCAAGTGAACAAATCTGAAACTAATTTGTCTGCTTTGGTTGCAAGAATAGACACAAAATGATATTCTAGTGGCTACAAGAACAGTCAGTGCCAAATTTTGAACTAAGTACAGAACAAGAAGTAATATTTAAATAAACTATTCTAAGGGACAAATTACTCACCAAGTGGGCCCCCTTAGATGAGTATCCTCTAAGACTAATATAAAGTCAAATGATAAAACTCTGAATATCATTTCATTCATTGAAAAATGTCTAAACAAAATAGTAGCATGACTGTATTGAAAATGAAGAATGCTTAGTAAACCATCAACTATCAATAAAAAAAACAATAAGGAACTAAGAACCTCTAAGAAGAAGGTTCGGATCCTTATGTATACTACCAGCTAAATAGGGTTGTCCACTCCCACTAACTGAGAGGATGCCATTTAGGGAAAACAAGGAAAAAATGGTAGAGCAATTACACCTACAAGGAATCTAGTCAGAAATGCATAACAAAATGTGGACTCAGCGTTGTAGTAACCCTCACATTTTCTCAATTCCATAAATGCAAGGTGGTTACATTCAAATGTCATAGGGAATCTATTGTCATGGTCCTCCAATTGACCATTTAAATGATTCCTCTACATGACCAGCTGACGACTACCTTTCTCAACTTAGCATCCACAAATTGTATCTACATGGCAATGTCAGTATGCATAATAATTACACATCTATAGTCAGCTTAAAGAACATTCATGAGACATTAAAAATCAATATAGATAATCCACATAATATGCCAATGTCATTAAAAATTCAAAGAGATAGGATTAACATAGTATCAATGGTTTGAGGGAAACATTATGCAAATACCAACACTTAAATATTAAAGTTTATGACATTTCCAGCAAATGAGCTATATACTCTACCAAAAATTTGACTAAAAACTAGGCTCATCACTTTCCACACTCATACTTCTCTCTCTCTCTCCATTTTGAAGATTACAACATTAGATACTACTATAGTAATGAATAACAAAAAAATTATATTACTAATGTAGAGAAGTGGAAAAATTTGTAGCCCTAAACATTAAACAAATAATTTCTACAATGTTATGTCAATAGCTTTCTGACACTTCTATAGCAAACTTTCTGCATATTCCCATAGCAGTCTGTCTACAAATTTTTGTAGCATATCAACTAATATTCCTATAGTAGCATATTTTAAAATGGAGATATCTTATCTTCCTCCTGTTATCCCATTTGCAAGGTTTTAATGATCTTCTTGATCAACTCAATTATTCGATGTTGCTACACATATTTAGACTGGCTACCATTAAATAAAAATGCCACTTTTTAACTTGAAATGGAAAACATTTTATTTCCTTTGCATCAACTTTCCCTAGTTCAACCTGCAACTTACAAATTTGATCTCAATGTCCAATCTTCAATAAATAGATATGTTTTCTAGGGTATCACCCAAAATCTGCAAGAGGTATGAAGCTCAAGAAAAAATATTTGAATATTCAGCTATGCTACAAAATGAAACTTTTATTACAAAGAAAATAATGAATAGAATCTGATATGCATCGAAGGTTTGCTTTTCCCTAGATAAATCTTATCTCAATCATCAAGTTTTTAATAATAGAAAGCCATAACAAGATCATTTCGATTGCTATAAAATATTTGCTCCCAAGCAAGAAATAAAAATCTGATTGTTTGCCATACACAATAGATGAAAATCTGATATAGACAACCTCCTTGCTGAATGGAAGAGAAGACAAATCATGATGTGTCAATCAAGGCAAACCCATTGTACCTTGTATTGTAGAAAATGACAAACAAAGTATTTTGACTTAGGGTAAATATGCACCATGTTATCCTAAAGTTGACATAACATCTAAAAACTGACAGAAGAAAAATCTAATATTTTGTAGCTGCATTTAGCAAAAATCTAAGCATGCATAAAAAACCTTGCTGGTAAAAAATATTTAGTCAGCCAAACTCTAGATAATTACAAAGTTGTCATTCATCCAATTTCCCTTAGCCATGCCAACTTCTACTCATTGGTCCAACCCTCAAAGGTTTCGCTTTCCATATTAAATAATAACTAGTTGTTAAGGTCGGTTTGAATTCTCTTGAATCCATCACTGTGAAGCTCCTCTCACGAGGCAGCCAACTTCCCATTGCATGAATTGTACTCAACTATAACTACAAACTATGAAGGTTCTATAGCAAGAATTTCATGTCACTATGAACTTCTAGTAGTTATGTCTACATACTTCCTATGGCTGCATACAATGGGTTATATACCATGAGTGGGTTCTATACCATGGAGTTGACATCAGTGGCAATATAAAGCCAATAAACAAACTCAAATTCTAGCAATATTCATAAAATTCCAATAATGTGAGCCCAAAATTTATATTCATTTGGTGTGAATTCAACCATAGAACAATAAAATCTAAAAAAAATTGAACAACAAGGGTATCCCCCTTACAAAAAACTAACGAAATCCATAATTAGTCTTCATTATTCATCCTTGGGTAGGTTGATCTTTTGAAGTATCATGTACTAGTGGTAACTCTCAATGGTTTTATGATAAGATACTTGTTATGCTTGAGAACCAACTATCTACGTAATTTTCCCTAGTTTATTTGGAAGCTTCATAATGGCTACCTTTTTCTCAATTTTAGATGAAGGAGATATCCATCTAATTAAAACCCATTCTAACTTATGTTCTTTATTAGATCTTAAAATTGAACTTAATAGAAAATATTTGTATTCTCATCTAATGGAAAAGGAAATCCCTATCATATTAGCATTTGAGTATGGGATTTGAGTCCCTGTATGGCCTAAAGTAAAATACTAATCAATAAGTTATCAGACTATCAAATCATGAAAGAAAAATGAAGATTGAATCTAGGGATAAGAACTAGGTGGTGTTTAAGTTGGGTCAACATTTAGTAATTTATGTGACTAAAATAATTTATCTCTTACTCTTTAAAATTATATAATATAATCTAATAATCAAGTATTAAATTTAATAGTTGGTTATAAATCAAATGAATTGAGAATGGAAAAATGGGGAGAGATAGAAAGAAAATTAGGAATTTTTGAATACTAATGTGGTGATGCAATCTTTTGTCATTGAGTTGTGATATTTTTGTGATAGATAACTTAGAATTCAAATTAGAATGAATACTAGGTTAAATTCAAAGTGGCAAAAAAATTCTAGTGAATACTACATATCATGTAAACAAGTCTTTGACCAAATTTTTTTTTGTTGGATTTAATTGCATGGTATAATTGTAATAGTTTATGTAAGTAGTTTATTTACCATCAACAATAAATTTATCTAACTAATTAACCTAGTATCATTTATAAAGGAACATAAATTATTTCCCTAATGCTAATCAAGATTAACTAAAATAATGCATATAATTAAGTATAAATCAACCTAGATTGAATTTATAGCTAGACCAGAATGATAGAGCATGTAAACTAATGCTATTTTATGAAACTAAATTAGAGGGGCTGAGTCTACTCTACTTGGGAAATGATGAAAAATAAATCTAAACTTGCATTGTAATATAAAAGTATCTCATGACTAAAAATGAATCGTCTATTTCTAGAAGCCACCTTGAAATTAATTATAATATTCATTCAAATAACTTGTGGATAAAATTTATAGCTTTGGGACACTTTCTTGTGTTATGGATTCATATTAACCCATGTATTTGACCTAGTCAGATGTGTGCCTCTTCTCATAAGTATACTACGATATTTTCTTTTTATTGGTTATCAAGGATTGATAGTATTTAAAAGTACCTTAATGAATGTAGCATAGAAAATTGGAAACTCTTGAGAAAAGAGACTTGTCATGCTTAATTTGGACCTACTTTTCAGTACCCTTGAATTAACCATTCTTCAAACAACATTTATAGGCCCCTAATAGCAATTATTTTTTATCTAGAGGTCCATTTTACTTGAAAAATCATCTAAATCCCAACAAACAACACTTAATTCATTCATATCTAAAAAACCCACCATCAAAAACCATTAGAGTGGGACCCATTCACCAGCTTTGGTGAATGAGTCTCCTTTGGTGGGACCCATTCACCATGGGTGGCGAATAAGTCCCTTTTGGGGGGAAATTCATAATTGAGCGGGAATTCAATTAATTCAACTTAATTTTTTGAAGAATGTCAACCTCTTAGGTCTAACTAATAGAAAAATTAGGTATTGATGCCTATAAACACATCTTTTAAGTCATATTTCATAATCTCTAGTCACTTTCAAAAAGGAAAAAATCAAAATTCAAGAATCAAGTGTCTTCACAATAAGTTTTATCATTATTTTCTATAGTAAAGTTGAAGCTTTTGGACAAAAAACTAGGGTTTTTGCAAGTATTCAAGCTCACTTTCTATTCAAGATCTATCATTGCAAAGAGTATTTGATGGATTCCTATTGTTAATCATAGAGAAATCTACGTTGAGGAGATGCAACTAGCCATCAAATCACACCTAAGGACTTGTTTTCAAAGTGATTCCATCTTCCAATGTACTTTATCTTCAAATTTAGGGTTTGTACTACATTTTCATGTCATTTATATCTATTTGATATGTTGTAGGGTTTCTTGGGTTGACTTATTACATAATTCAAATCACTTTTATTCATGGGTGATCGCATAATATTGATTTACAATTTTTGGCCATAACTAGACATTGAAATATATTTTTCTAACTAAACCTTCACTTTTGAGCACCTATGGCGATTAAAGTATGAGGAATTTGAAGATGATGCAAACTAGTGATTTTTCACATTTTTCTTGTACATTCTAAATATATTTCGTTTAAAATTTTTGGGATTAGATTACACTTATTTTTCCATCTCCTTCGAAAACTAGTTTCTTTCAAAAAATAGCATTTTTAAGGAGTGACACCGTATAACACAACTTTTTTTCCATGAAGGATAAAATTCTATTCTTTTCGAATTTAGATTTGTAGCTATGATATCTAGCGTTTCCAATTGGTTTCATAGTATTTATTGAATATTTTTTCCTAAATCAAGTTTCAAAGTCAAATCAATTACAATTCAAACACAGGCAGACCATATAACATATAACTTTTTTTGTATGTAGTAAAACTCTATTTTTCTTTTTTTGTTGGATCAAGGACTTTAATATCTGGTGCACTCATATTTTTCAATATTTTTTTTGATAATCTTCCATTTTTCCACATGTAGAACAAAAAGCTTGATTTTTGGTGAAAACCCTCTATTCACAAGAAATAAAAAATAAATATAATATTCAAATTAAATTTAATTAAAATTATACTTTTTTGGAAGCTTATAATAATGACTACATGATTACAAAAAAAAAACTTTAAATAAATTCATTTGATCCCCTACAAGGTAAAACGAAAGTTATTTTTTATCATCATATTGATAGGTGTAAATGAGACTTCATTATAGGTATGGTTTAAAACTAACGGGGTTCTATCCAAGGGGGCTTGGTTTGAGGTGGTCTGATCAAACCCTCTTAAATTAGAATCCTTTAAATGAAACTTTTCAAGGCTTAAATCATTATATTTTCTAAAAATATGTAATTTCAACAAAAAAATAGGATCTCCCAACGAGTGTAAACCACTATTGTGGCAGCAACCTTATCTTATTCTAGCACAATATGATAGGATCTTGTCTTACTTCAGATTTTCCTAGTCTTTAACACACCTAAGGCTAGGGTTTTATGCAGTTTTTTTTATCTCTTCAAGGTTTAATTACCCAACTAGGGTTTTGAGTAAGGAAAATTCCCTATTAGACAACAAACTTTAAGTTGTTTTGCAGGGATTTTCTAAGATACAAATTTGGGTTTCCATTAGAAATAGTTGTGCAAGTGTCAAGGTTCAGATTTGAGACTTGAATTTATAGAAATTTGGGGAGGGATTGATTCACCATTGATGGAAAATGAGTCCTCCTAGAGGTGTTTTGCAAATTTCTTTGAAGACTCCAACTTACAGTGAGTAGAAATTAGTTTCTAGGTAGAAAACCCTGACTCGAGACTAATTCACCCAAGGTGGCGAATGAGTCCCAGTTAGGGAAATAGTAAGATTTTCCAAATTTCCAGATTGATTTCCAACATTCATCAGATGTATACGTGCACACATTTCTCAGTTATAGTTTTATTTTTTGTCCTAGTTGCATTCTTATTCATTTTTCTAAAGTCTTTTCAATATCTCACTGTGTTTTCAAACATTGCATTATACATTAGTTTTGCATTCCTAGTTAGTCAATTTCATTACTTAGTTGCATTTAAAACACTTCATTTAGCATCATACATCTTATATTTGAGTGAATCCTATAATTTTGAGTAGGTAGATTGTGGCCTATAGCATTTTATCTCTCTCTTTTTAGGTGAAATATCCTAAGAGTGTAAGAGGACATAGAATCTTCCTCTCCCATTTAACCCATTCTTAAAATTGTTGGTTCAAGGATATTTCCAAATAAAAAGAGTCATGTTCACCTAGGTCGACCCCATTGATTAGAACAACTTTAATGGTAATACAAATTGCCCAAGATAAATCTCTTGAATCATGCAAATGCCTTAGAATGATGATGTAGATAAATATATTCATTTTAGTGCTGCAAATCAAATTATTCATAGAATGATACTTATTTTAATGCATACGTATTTTAATGAATCATGAAATGATAAAATTATACATACAAAATGTCTTTAAATAGTATGGGATTAAGCTAAGATAAGTGAATATTGATTTTAGAGTAGTGAATGTATGCCTAAACATGATGCATAATAAATGTTGAACATATTGAAATATGTGTTAATATGGATGGAATAAGGTTAAATGCATAGGAATGTATGACAATAAGGATAGGTAAATTATCAAGGAATTAGCCAAATTTTCTATAACACTGCATCATTTGTCAATATGTAATTGTACTAAGTCATTCCATCACAATAGATCTAAAACTAAATGAGAATTAACATGAACATACAAATTTTATCATTACACCTCATAAAATATTAATATTGAATAAAATCAATACACCAAGAATAAAAGAAAAAAATTATGAATCCAAAACTAAAATTTGTAAATAGTGATCTATCATTATAAGCTTGTTTATTTGTTTTAATAAATAATGTTACCTAAATCAAATTTAAACACAATGCAAAAATATAATAAATTCATTATCAAAGTTGGATTAATTTGGAATAAACCAAATGACTGTAATCCCCTTCCTAAATTTGAAGACTAAGTTTGGTAGTCGAGCATAATCTAGAGGAGACATTGACTGTTGGCCTGCCTCAGAAGGCATGGTATAATTTTCTATTCACAGAGAACGTGTTCAAAGTGCCTTCAGTTCTTACTTCCGCTATTACAGGCCCAGTCAAGATTCTTTCATTTTGAAGTATTATTTTTATTTATGATTTTTTAACATTAAAACGATTCATTAAGTCTTGTAGCCACCTAATAAATCCAATTTTTCATTTTCATAATTACATTATTAGCTAGGAAATAATTAAAAATTAACCTGAACTTGCGTTGGTTGAAAAGTCCCCACCCGCACATGCCATCCATTATTAGCTAGGAAATAGCATTCTAATTTCTATGCTCCTTTGTGAAAGGCATTTTTCAACTTATAATTCATAGTTTCTTAATAGTATAATTATTAAATATGTCATTTCCAGCAAAGAGACAGAGAAAATCCTATGAAATTATATATTCTTCACAAATTTTGATAACATTTCATTATCATCAATATAGTTAGTAGAAAACTGTGAGCAATCGACGACTAAGCTACGCACCACCCATTGCAAAAAAGGATTTGAAGTCTAATGGCCTATTTATTTTAAGTTGTTGATTATCTTCTTAGTAGTGGTGACTCATCACTATTCACGTTAGAGTTTAGTTTTAGTGCAAGATGCATGCGACTTGTCTGCAACTTGCATTTTCCACGAATCTAGAATAGTATTTGTCAAGGATGTGTTAACCTACCGTTTAGTCACGTTGAAATTTTTTTTTTATCAATTTCTGGTATATTTTTAAAAATGTTTTTGAATTGGAAATATTTTATATATATCATATTAATTTTTTGAAGTTATAAAATATTTGACTTTTTCTTTATTTTTATTTATGATTATTTATTATCTTTTTATTTGCTTCCATATATTGAATGTTTGTGAAAGAGGAAAAATGGGTTTTATAGGGACCCAAAACAACAAAGTTTACATAATAAAGAAAGAGTCAAAAGAGACATCACAGTAAAAAAGGCTATAAAAATAATAACAGTAAACACCCACAGCCAACAAAAGGGCCAGCAAAGGCCACAAAACCAAAAATCCAAACAAAAAGCTAGTAGTAGCTAAATTTGAGTTTTAACAAGATCAGCAGTCTCAGCTTCTAGCTCGTTCATGTCCTGAACTACCCTCTTTAAGATCTGAACCATCTATGTTGTGGGAGGCGATTTCCTTTTAAGATTTGCTTGGGTCCTTTCAGAAATACCTTGGTCCTCATACTTGATTTTCTTGTTCTCTTCCAAATCAATGACCAATGAACCCTGTTATGCTTTTTCTAGCTTTTCAGACATAGCATTGATAATAATGGCATTGTTCCTAGCCATTTTATGATTTTGTTCTATGACTATTTTCAAATTATTTTTGATTTTAACCATTTCCTCTTCCATAGACTTGTATTGTTTATCAATATCACCTCATTTCTTTCCAATACTATTTTTATTCATTTTCCCTTCTTCATTACTGAGGGCGACCAACTTTAGCTCCAACTCCTCTGACTTACTATACAAATCTCCATTTCTTTGATTGAGCTCATTAATTTCTTGATAGGCCCACTTTAAGACCTTGAAAATGTCACTGATGTCATTTCTAGTAGAGGCCAGAATGTCACCAGACTAAACCTCTAGTCTAATATGATATTTACATCACCTGGGTTGGGGGAGGTAGGAAATTTGGTACCTTCGAATTTGAAAGAGGCGGGAGGGGAGGGAATAGAATTTCTAGTGGTTTTGGGGTTCTCAGCTTTGTCTTCTATGGAATCCGTAGAATAGGAAACCAACTTATTGGCAGGGGAGCCCTTAAGAACGAGATTCCTAAAGGGGGCAGAGCAGTCGGGTAAGGACTCAAGGATAGCTTTAGCAAACTAGAGTTTTTTAGATTGGGTTTTTTTACCAGACATCTCAAAGGATGGGTGAGTTTCAACAATTATCTCCTTGTTAGGTTGAATCTTTGAGCCCCCACTATTGGTATCATAGTCCTTAGACTTCGAAGAGGCCACAGGTTTAGATAAGGCCATCATGCTTTAATAGTGTTTGTAAATTAACCTAATAAGACTAGGATGAAGAATGGGGTATCTCCTAGGGTTTTTCCGATGGTCCTCAAGGCTATTACTTAGCGAACATAACAAGTAGTGAGGCAAAAAAATCCATACCTTATGGTGGAAGTGGTTAAAAATGGTGAAATGATGCCCATACACTCTAGTAAATGTCCCATCTAGTGTGATATACTCCATGATAACATGAAGTACCTTTCTCCATAGTTCCTTGATTGTATCAATTTTGAAGTAGTTGTTAGAGATTTTAACTAGTTTTAATTTCTCCTTGTCCTTCTTAGGAAATATGATGACTGCCTCATCAGAGAACCTTCTGCCACGATAAAAATTCATGCCCTTAATAGACATTCCAGTAATCTCGGACCCTATAATTTGCCTGTCTAGCTTCACCTGTCAGCCAAAGAGAATGATTTTTCTATTGTTCCAGTTCTTCTCGAAGTAATCCATAGCCATAGAATTGGTCTCATTAATTTTTTCCTGATATGGAACCAACCCAGCTTTTTCAATCTGCTCCCAAATCTTGTCATTCCTAGTGTGCACCTCATAGCTTTTTGGCTCAAATCTTTTCTTGTTCCTCCCTCCATTTTTCATTTTCTCCTTACTGCAAACTCTACCAACATTGAGGACCTATTGTAGAATTATGTAGTTGTTCCAATTCACCCACAAAGGGTGTCATTTTTTCTTCCCTTCTAAGTAACATGACGTGGCCCCATAAAATCTCTTGATTTCGATGTACTTGGCCCCTTTCTCTTTAATCATTAATTGTATTTTCCTCTTTCCCATATGTAACATCATAGTCTAGTAATGGTTTGACTTCAGTTCTCAAGTCCCTAAAATTCTTCCACATGTTCATTCCTTGCTTCCTAACCCATTCATTCACAAAGTAATCTGCCATGTTGTTAGCTTCCCTATAGACATGTGAAACTTTTACTTTTTCAAATTTGTCTAGAATAGAATTTGCTTCATCTATCCAATTCTTTATCATCCATGAGGGTGGGGTCCTTCCTAAAAGATAGTCAATAATATTTTTAGAATCTCCTTCAAGCCATAAGTTTCTTATATTCAGATTATAAGCTGACTTTAAAACTTGAAAAGATCCTATAGCCTCCGCCACATAGTTGGTTTGATGGCCAACGGATATAGCCACAACTGCCATAAAAGTTGCCATTTGAATCCCTTAGAACAACTCCACTTCCATCCAAACCTAGGTTTCCCTTCATAGCTCCATCAAAGTTGGCCTTAGACCAACCGTTTGGGGGAAAGGTCTGGCGAACACCCTCCCTTCTTTTCTTAGCTGACTTGGAAGTAGATGAAATTTCCACTTTAATATTCCAATATTTTTCTATCCTTAAATCATAGGGAGTGCACACCACAACTTCTAGATTAAGATATTTTTGAGGAATTACATTAAATTTTTCCTTTATAAGCCTAAAATTTTTCTCAAAGACATTATTCTGTGACATCTCCTTCTCCTTGAAAAGTCTATTATTATGTTCTTTCCACACTCCCCAAGCAAAAAAAGGGAATAAGAAGTACCAGAAACCTTTGAATATATGGATTTTGAGTAGGATTTTTCCATTGTAAGAAGAACTCTTCAATGGTCTAGGGGAAAACCCAGGAGAGATTCCAGATAGATAATATTTTTCCCCAAATTAAGGAAGCAAATAGACAGTGGAGGAAAAAGTGGTTTGCTAACTCCGCCTCACTCTTGGAGAGGTAGCATCTATTGGGGATTTGAAATCCCCATTTACAAATATTGTCCACTATGAGAACCTTATTCTGAAGCATTATCCAGAAGAAGATATTAACTTTTGGAGTTAGGTGTTTAATCCAAGCTTTAGACTAGAAGGGAGGGGGGCTTGAGAAAAGGATAGTAAAGAGACAGTCAAAGAGACAAAGTAGTTACTCGAAGGGTTATCCATCCAAAAAGGGATGTCATCCTATTGATTCTGTCCCAAGCTGATTGCCTTTAAGGAGGATTGAAGTTGAGCTAGATCCTAATTGATCACACATAAGTTCACCCAGTCTCCTTCAAACCAATAATATTTGACAAGTTCCCTAAAAGAAACTTTGCATTGCTCTGCCCATCTATTGAATCTTTCAATATTAATAAGGGATTCCTTAAAGAGCCATTTGTCTTCTCAAAATATAGCTTGATTGCCACTTTTGATGTGCCATCTTATCCTTGATTCCAATTTTTTTCTACCAGCAGTCATATCATTCCAGCAAGCTAAACCATGTGGGAGGACAGGAGAATCCAGCAGAGCTTTGAGGGTCATACGGTCAGCCATATATTTACTTACTAAAATATCTTTCCATTATCTACCAAACGAGAAAGATCTCCATATTTGTTTGGCTAGGAGAGTATTATTAATAATTCTAATTTTTCATAGACCTAATCTCCCCAATGTCTTCGGTCTGCAAGCCAAATCCCACCCTATAAGAGGCATTCTTTTTCTTTCCTGTACTCCAGACCTGGGGAATCTTTTTTGGATCTTTTCAATGGCCTCTGCATATTTAACAGGGATTTTGAAGAGGCTTAAAGCATAAATTGGGAGATTTTGAATAGAAGCTTTAAGAAGCTAAATTTTTCCAGCTTGGCTCAAAAGAGCTCCTTTCCAACCTGCCAACTTCTTTTTGAACTTGTCAGCCAAAGAGCACGAAAAGGATTCTAAAGGTTTGAGGCATAACGGAAGTCCACAATAAGAAGAAGGTAAGGAATCCACCCTATAATGAAGGATTCTAGCAATCTTGACCTATCTATGCTCAAGGGTAATGAAGAAAAAGATAGAACTCTTTTGTCTATTGACCTTCTACCTAGTCACCTTTTCATACACAACCAAAGTTTTATTCAAAGTCTTAGCCTCATTCACGAAAGATCTACCCATCAGCATAGTGTCATCAAAAAAATGTTGGTGAGAACATATCAAATTCACGGAAGGACTAAGACCAACAAGGGACCTCTGTTTGATGAATCTCTTAAAATTCCTTCCCAAGATTTCAACCATTATAGTAAAAAGAACACGTGAGATAGGGTTACCATGTCTTAAGCCTCTTGAATTTTGAAAGAAACTAGAAGGATAACAATTAATAATGATGGTTGTGGAGACCATGGTAACCAACTAATTCACCAGCTAAATGAATCTACTACTAAAGCCAAACCCCCTTAGGATTTTGAATAAAAAATCTAGTCAACACGGTCGTACACTTTGGAGATATCCAGCTTGAGAAAAAACCCTTCATTTTTAGATTCCACAAGTGAATGAATATTCTCATGGACTATGACTATTGAATCTAGTATTTTCCTTCCAATAACAAAACCATTTTGTTGAGGGGAAATCAACAAAGGAAGGATAGAAAGGATCCTTGAAGTCAACACCTTAGAAATGATTTTATAGAGAGAGTTGCAAAGACTAATGGGTCTAAACACCTCAAACTCCATAGCCCCTGGTTTCTTAGGAATAAGGACCATGAAAGTAGCATTCAATTCCTTAAGGATCCTTCTAGAACCAAATCATTCCTTAACAACATTCACTACATCATTTTCCACAATATCCAAAAACCATTGAAAAGAGAACATAGGAAATCCATTAGTCCAAGGGGCCTTGTTTCCTTCAAAAGAAAAAACAACTTTCCTAATTCCCTCCATAGAGGGAATGGTTGCAAGCTTTTCATTATTTTCCCTACAAACAACCTTGGGGATGGCCTCTAATAGAAATTCTTGATCATTTTGATTGATTTCCCCATTCACCGAAATTAGGTTATTATAGAAGAGGACTGCTTTCTTTTTGATGTCTTCCTCTTCCTCAAATCTAGTACCATTAGCTTCCATGGAAGAAATTCTATTTGAATCCCTGTGTTTTGAATCAAATAAATGGAAGTAGCTTGCATTTAGATTTCCAGCAGAGAGCCATAACACCCTCGATCTCTGCCTCTAGAACTCTTCTTTTGCTATTATGTCATGCAGGTTCACCAGGAACTCATTTTCTCTATCCTTAATATCTTCAATGTATCCTTCCTTCTCGATTTTGAACTGGATCTCTACAAGCTTCATTTGAAGTTTAGATTTAATGCCAAAAATGTTTCCAAAGAATTATTTTTTCCATCTTCTTAAATTGTGTTTGACTTCTCTAAGCTTTTAGCAATTATGAACATAGCAGTTCCCAAAACATCAATATTCCACAATTTTCTAATTTCATCTAAGATTATGGGATGGGACAGCCACATTCTTTCAAATCTAAAGGGTGAGTTTTTCTTCACCTTTATAGGGTTTGCCACAAACTTATGGGAAAGTGATCTGACCCAAATCTAGAGAGAGCTTTAAGAGAGAAAAAATAGCTTAAAAGGCACTAATGAGAAATTAAGGATCTATCCTAACTTGAATTAGATCCTTACCAGTTCTTTATTCAACCATTTGTACTGGGTCCCTTGCAATTCCATATCAATCAGCTCCTTGTTGATAAAATGAAAAAGATCAGACTTACTGTCCTTGTTCACTTGAGAACCTCCAAATTTCTCCTCGTTCAGAAGGGGAGTATTAAAGTCTCCCATGACTATCCAATGGTCATTATCAAAAGTCCTATGGAAAGTAGACAACTCATTCCACAAACATTTTCTAGCTCCTTTCCCATTAGGAGCATAGATGTTCAATTGAATCCAACTAAAGTTATCTCTAATATGTGTGAATTTAGTAGCCACATGATTGTTGCTTTCCAACAAATGTTCCCCTTTGATGAAGTTCTAGTTCCAAAAAGTGGCAATGCCTCCTAAAGCACCATCTGAACTATTTCCTTGAATCCCACAATTCTGAAACATTTTGATCTTCTCCACCTTTTCTTTGGGCATTTTAGTTTCTTGGATGAGGAGAATATTAGGTTTATGATCACTAACAAATTTTTTAAAAACATCCCTCTTGTGAAGGCTATTGAGCCCTCTTATATTCCGGGACATAATCTTCATGTCTTACCAAGGGATTGGAGGATCTCTAGAATGGTCTTTTGAACACCATCTGCTATATCCTGAAATCTTCCATACTCTCTCTTCCATTTTCTCGATCTTCTACCCTGGCCAAGCTTAGTGGCACCACATCCGCCTTTTCTCTTGTTTTGGTAATAACTCCACTTAGAGTATTCTAATGTTTTCTTTTCTCCTTCTTTTTCTTAGAATGAGAGAGGAATTCTTCCCAATCTGTATCTTCTTGGTTCTCCATCTCTCTGCCAGATTCCCATTCCTTGTCATTCATTCTTCTTTGCTCCCAAGGGAGGGTATCCATTAAGCCATTCCTAGGTTGATTCATATTTTCACTCGAAAGTTCAATATCGTGGCTCAGATCCTCATAGGTGTTCTTTACAAAATCTAGGTTTTTTTTTGGCGGGGATTAAGAGGGTCACTCAAAGGGGTGCATTCAATAGAGGTTGCGTTCAGGATTGGAATGCCAATATCCAAAGATAGACCCTGGATAGGAATGCCCTCAAATCACATAAACCCATTTTATTTTTCATCTGGTAAGTTCTTGAGAGTAGAAGAGACAAATTCCTCATCCCTTTTCCCTTGCTCCATATTTTCCAATGTTCTTTCCTCATCTTCCCTAGGGCCAATATTATTTTCTACTCTTTTTTGGTGATTAGTCTGTGCATTAGGGTCCATAGATTTTTTTTCATCAATATTGTCAGAGGTATTCCTCTGAGTTTCATTTTTCCTTCTAGCCTCCTCATTGGTATTGCTTGCTTGTCCTCCCGCATCATTTTTCTTTCTCCAGATAGTCTTAGGGTCAGACAAGTGATTTTCTTTTTCTTTATTGACATTTAATGGGCATTTCTTAGCCTAATGCCCCGTTTTCCTACATTTGAAGCAGGCAAAGAGAATGGATTCAAACTCTATAGTCTGCATCTAGGTTCCCAACATAGATTGAATTTCTATAGAAGAAGGAAGGTCAGCACTCTATGAAACTCCTACATAGATTTGGGAAAACACCAACCACTTTCTAGCTACTGTCATAGGGTCAATAGAGAGTAGTTCACAAAAGGAACTAGCTATGACATTGAAAATGTCCTCATTCTAGTATTCCAAAGGGAGACCCGGGAGTCTAGCCCAAACTGGAACGTTCTCAAAGATAGAATCAGAAAGGTTTAGGTGGGAGGTCCACTTCTTTAGGGCTAGGGAAGATTTTCCAATGACCCAGGGTCCTCCACTCCTAACAGCCAAGATGTCCTCCTTGCAAGTAAACTCAAAGGAAAAGAAACCTCTAGGAAGAGCAACCATAAAAACTTTCCTGTTTGTTCTCCACTTATTTTTAACAAATTCCCTGACCACCTCAAAATTTGGTCTAGGGCCCATAAACTTTCCAACTAGGATTTTTTCCATCAAAGCAATATTATCATCAATGATAGGGTCAGGAAGAGTGATGGAAAACTTACCTTTCACTCAGTCAAAATGGTTACCCACTATAAGGAAAATTGATTCAGCTTGGGATTCCTCAGATCTTGCCCCACGGCCTACTCCATTGATCAGAGATTCGAAATTCTACTTTTCCCACCCATGCTCCATAGTCCCGCTCATTGCTTTCGACAATTTTTTTTAATTCTTGTTACCACTCCATATATTGAATGTTATTTTTATTAAATTATAAAAATTGATTTGTAATTTCAAGTTGTTTTTAACTAGGAAATTATTTATATGCATTTTATTAATATTTTTATGTTATAAAAGATTTGACTTGTTTTCAAAGTGATTCCATCTTCCACTGCACTCTATCTTCATATTTAAGGTTTGTATTACACTTGCATGTCATTTATGTCTATTTCATATGTTGTAGGGTTTCTTGGGTTGAAGCCTTGCATCATTCAAATCACTTTTATTCATGGGTGATCACACAATACTAGTTTACAATTTTTGGCCAAAAACTAGACATTGAAATATTTTTTCTAAGTAAATCTTCACTTTCGAGCACCTATCATAGCTAAACTGTGAGGAATTTTAAGATGATGCAAACTAGTGTTTTTTGACATTTTGTCTATAGATTCTAAATATATTTTTTTCAAAAAATTTCAAATCAGATTGCACTTCTTTTCCCATCTCCTTCCAAAACTAGTTTTTTTAGTAAACAACATTTTTAAAGAGTGACACTCACCGTATAACACAACATTTTTCCATAAAGGATAAAATTATTATTTTTTTCAAATTTAGATTTTCAGCTACAATATCTAGTGTTTCCAGTTGGTTTCATAGTATTTTATTGAATATTTTTTCCTTAATGAATCTTTGAAGTCAAACCAATTACAATTCAGACATGGGCGGACCATATAATGTGTAACTTTTCTTGTATATATCAAAATTCTATTTTTCATTTTTTGTTGCATCAAGGACTTCAATATCTAGTGCACTCATATTTTTCAATATTTTTTTATAATCTGCCATTTTTCCACATGTGTAGAACAAAGGGCTTGATTTTTGGTGAAAAACCTACATTCACAGGGTATGTGGAGGATCATGATGGGTATTTTTAGGGTATGTGGCTGACGACTTTTTTTTTTACCCAAAAAAATATGAAATGAAAATGGTTTTTAAAGGAAATTCTTAGCTTTCCACCAATATAAATTATGCTTTACTTTGAATTTAATAAATTATTATTATTCATTTTCTATTTGAATTACGACTAAACTCCTTATTGATAGGCTGATTGAAAAACATCTATAACTTTCAGACAGTGTCACATTTTTGGAATCCAAAACATGCATCATATTCTATGCTTCACATACTATAGGATTAAAAGAAGAAAAAAATAATTTCATGAATTTTTTACCAAGTTAAGGTGGTCAGACATATGAGTTTTTATATTTTTTAAAAGTTGTAATAAAAAAAGTCATAATTAATTATTTCATTGAAATTTAAAAAAAAAAATATGCATCACATCTCGACATGAGTCCTCTACTTATTTCTAAAATATTTTTAAAAAATATTATCATATTATTGTGGTTAGGGTGGTTAGATTGTCGTTAGGGTGGTTAGATAGACACTTCTTATTTTTTCCCTGAAGTTTAAGTACTACTACATTGAAATTTCAAATTTTCATCAAATTGATTTAAAAATAAATAAAATAAACATAGTAGTTTAGAAACTACATTCAATTTTATATAGATTCTATTCTTACATATTTTTGAAATAATATAGATAACTTATTCATATTTTTATGTCAAGTTGTCTAACTTTGATTTTTCTATTTTTTTTGTCACTTAAGGGCCTATTTTTTCCATGATGATCCTCCACATGCCCCACAAGAAATATTAAATAAATATAATAAACAAATTAAATTTAATTAAAATTATACTTTTTTGGAAGCTTATAATAAAGACTACATACTTACAAAAGAAAAAATTAAATGAATTCATTTGATCCTATAAAAGGTAAATCAAAAGTGATTTTTTATCAGCATTTTGATAGGTGTAAAGGATACTTCATTATAGGTTTCCTTTAAAACTAGTGGGGTTCTACCCAAGGGGGCTTGATCTAAGGTGGTTTGATCAAACCCTCTTCAATTGGAATCCTTTAAATAGAACTTTTCAAGGTTTAAATCATTATATTTTCTAAAAACATGTGATTTCAACAAAAATGAGGATCTCTCAGAAATTGTAAACCACTATTGTGGTAGCAACCTTATCTTATTCTAGCACAATAGGATAATATCTTGTATTACTTAAAAATTTTGTAGTTTTTAAAACACCTAGGGCTAGGGTTTTATGCAAATTTTTATCTCTTCAAGGTTTAATTAACCAACTAGGGATTTGATTGAGGAAAACCCCCAATTAGACAACAAACTTTAAGCTATTTTGTAGGGATTTTCTGAGATACAGATTTGGGTTTCCATTAGAAATTGTTGTACAAGTGTTAAGGTTCATATTTGAGACTCGAATTTATAGAAATCTGGGAAGGGATTGATTCACCATGGATGGCGAATGAGTCCCCTCATAGGTGTTTTTCAAATTTCTCTAAAGATTCCAACTTACAGTGAGTAGAAATCAGTTTCTAGGTAGAAAACCCTGACTCGGGACTAATTTCGCCCAAGGTGGTGAATGAGCCCCAGTCAGGGAAAAGGTTAGATTTTCCAAATTTTCAGATTGATTTCCAGTCTTCATCAGACTTATAAGTGCACACATTTCTCATTTACAATTTTATTTTTGGTCCTAGTTACATTCTTATTCATTTTTCTAAAGTCTTTTGAATATCTCACTGTGTTTTCAAGCATTGCATTATACATTAGTTTTACATTCCTACTTAGTCAATTTCATTACTTAGTTGCATTTACAACATTTCCTTTAGCATCATACATCTTATATTTGAGTGAACCCTACAATTTTGAGTAGGTCCATTGTGGCCTAGAGGATTCTATCTCTCTCCTTTTAGGTGAAAGATCTTAAGAGTGTAAGGGAAGGATATAGAACCTTCCTCTCCCATTTCACCCATTCTTAAAATTGTTGGTTCAAGGAGATTTCCAAATCAAAAGGGTCATGTTCACCTAGGTTGACCCCATTGATTAGAATAACTTTAATGGTCATACAAATTACCCAAGATAAAGCTCTTGAATCATACAAATGCCTTAGAATGATGATGCATATAAATAGATTTGTTTTATTGTTGCAAATCAAAGTATTCGTAGAATGATACTTATCTTAATGCATAAGTATTTTAATGAATTATGAAATGATAAAATTATGCATAGTAAATGTCTTTAAATAGTATGGCATAGTAGCTAATAATGTGAAAATTGTACCAAGTTAGCTCATGGAGGGAAAAAGAGGGCAAGAATTAAAAAGTTTTGAATTTGATTTTTAATCTCAAGGGTCTATTTTTTGAGTCATGGTATCTCATGCTATGGGATTGAGCTAAGATAAGTGAATGTTGATTTTAAAGTAGTGAATGTATGCCTAAACATGATGCATAATAAATGTAGAACATATTGGAATATGTGTAAATATGGATGGGATAAGGTTAAATGAAAAGAAATCTATGGCAATAAGGATAGATAAATGATCAAGGAATTAGCCAATTTTTCTATAACACTGCATCATTTGTCAATATGTAATTGTACTAAGTCATTCCATCACTATAGATCTAAAACTAAATGAGAATTAACATGAACATACAAATTTTATCATTACACCACATAAAATATTAATATTGAATAAAATCAATACACCAAGAATAAAAGAAAAAAATTATGAATCCAAAACTAAAATTTGTAAATAGTGATCTATCATTATAAGCTTGTTTATTTGTTTTAATAATTAATGTTACCTAAATCAAATTTAAACATAACGCAAAAATACAATAAATTCATTATCGAAGTTGGATTAATTTGGAATAAACCAAATGACTGTAATCCCCTTCCTAAATTTGAAGACTAAATTTGGTAGTCCAGCATAATGTAGAGGAGACATTGACTGTTGGCCTGCCTTAGAAGGCAAGGGATAATTTTCTATTCCCACAGAACGTGTTCAAAGCGCCTTCAGTTCTAACTTCCACTGGTACAGGCGCAGTCAAGATTCTTTCATTCCGAAGTATTATTTTTATTTGTCATTTTTTAACATTTAAATGATTCATTAAGTCTTGTAGCCACCTAATAAATCCAAATTTTCATTTTCATGATTACATTATTAGCTAGGAAATAATTAAAAATTAACCTGAACTTGCGTTGGTTGAAAAGTCCCCACCCGCACATGCCATCCATTATTAGCTAGGAAATAGCATTCTAATTTCTATGCTCCTTCGTGAAAGGCATTTTTCAACTTATAATTCACAGTTTCTTAATAGTATAATTATTAAATATGTTATTTCCAGCAAAGAGACAGAGGAAATCCTATGAAATTATATATTCTTCACAAATTTTGATAACATTTCATTATCATCAATATAGTTAGTAGCAAATTGTAAGCAATCGACGACTAAGCTACGCACCACCCATTGCAAAAAAGGATTTGAAGTCTAATTGCCTATTTATTTTAAGTTGTTGATTATCTTCTTAGTAATGATGACTCATAACAGTTTATTTTTTAAACACGTTATTAAATTTAAACACGTTGTATATATATATATATACCTTATTGAAGTTGGATTAATATTTGAGATAAACGCTTGCCACTTAACACCTTTGTTTGAATTTTAACCCTGCTTTATCTTTTTGTAGCTTTTATTTTAAACATGTTCCGCGTAAATCTTAATCTTTTTTAATTCTTAAGCTGATTTACTCTGACCATAATCTCATAAGTTTAACGACATGGAGGATTTAAAGAGTAAAATAGGTAGTCCACTATAATGTAGAGGAGACATTGAGGGGAATTATTAATAATTATTGACTGACTGTTGCCTTGCTTGGAAAGGGTTCGAATAATTTTCTGCTAACCTCCACTGCTACAAGCGCAGTGAAGATTCTTTCATATTTTTAATATTAAAGCCACCTAAAACATCCAAAATTTCATTTTCATCATTCCATTATTAGCTAGGAAATAATTAAGAATTGACCTCAAATTGCGTTGGTTGAAAGACCACAATTACATTATTAGGTAGGAAATAGTATTCTAATTTCTAAGCTCCTTCGTGGAAGGAAACTTTTTAACTGTGATTCACAGTTTCTTAATAGTATAATTATTAAATATATTATTTCCAGCATAGACACAGACAAAACCCTATCAAAATAGATATTCTACAAAATTTTTGAAGAAAATTATGAGCAATCGACGACAAAGGTTGGCACCGCCAATTGCAAAAAAAGGATGTCAAGTCCAATGGCTTGTTTATTTTAAGTTGTGTGCATTAGACTTCATTATTTTAGCAGTACTAACTCTGTTCACATCGCAGTTTATTTTTAGTGCAAGATGCATGCGACTTGTCTGTAGCTTCATTTTTTAATCAAGCACCATTGTAGATCATATGCACTACAAGGAACATACATTCATAAAAGCAATTTACTTCAGATAATTAAAAGGAACTAGCATTTACATTGAAATCACCTAGGATATTACATGGTTGGGTTTATTACCTATGATCACTAACCAAAGACCATAAATCTTGTAAAATAAGGTAGTTGAATAAGGAGAACTTGACCCTTGTAATCCAATAACTTCCCTTCTATAGTTTAAATATTATATTTTAATTTTAATACCACCATGTTGATCATTAAGTACCCCCATGAAACACAAAGTGTAGTGGACCAAAAAACAATAAGGAGTCAAAGGAACCAAATCACAAATGTATATAGTCTTCTAGATAAATCTCATAAGTTATAGAGAAAGTATAGACATCAAATAATTTGAAGGCATTTAGGTCATCAACATAAGTGGATCTAATTTGAATAAAATTAGGTATCTATTATATAATGTTGCATGATCATGCAAAATTGTTATTCTTCATCATTATTCAAGGAGCTAAGTACCCTAGGAATTCTCATATAATTTTTGCATACTTGTTGCATGTTTATCTACATATCTTTGTTATTTAAGTTAATTTTATATTTATTGATGACTTTCATTTAAATAATTATTATCCTAAGCAAGCCACTTAGAAAAAAAATCATTTACACATTATGTTTAGGTATTAAAAATTATCAAGGACAACAATCATTATACTTGTAAAATAATCTAAAGTGATGATGCAAATAAATAGGGTCCTTTAAGTGTTCCAAATTAAAATATTCATAGAATTTACAATGAATCTTTAGATGATAAAATGATCCACATCAAATGCCATTGAATATTAGGATATGGAAGCTAATAATGTAAAAAATGTACCAAGTTTACTTATGAAGAGAATATAATGAGAAAGAGTCAACAAATTTTAAATTTCAAGGATCAATTTTGTGGGTCATGGAATCAATTTTGCACTTAAGATTGACCTTAGACAATAGATTGTCATTTTTAACATGGGGAATACATTTCTAGGCATGGGGCATAATAAATGTTAAATTTATTGGAATATACAAAATATGGATCAAATAGCTAAAATGTATGAAAATGTATGGTAATAAAAGTATTTGAAGGATTAAGAAATGACCCCAACTTTGTACAAGATCTCACTATTTATCGATATGTCAATGTAGTAAGACATTCTACCAAAATGGAACCAAAAGTAAATACGAATTATCATGGCCATATACATTTTATCTTTACATCACATAAAACTTTGATTTTAGTTGAAATGAATACACTAAACTTTAGCAATATATTTATGAATGCTTAGTTAAACATTTTAAGCATTTTTTTTATGATTATAACCTTGTGTGTTTTATTTATTCATAAATGTTAAGCAAATACTTGATTAAGCATGGCTCAAAAAAGAGAGGAAAAAATTATATATTGAAGTAAAATATAGATGCATTTCCTTACTAGACTTATGGAATAGAAATTCCTAATTTAGTTAACTATCCTTAAAGAAATGTGACATTATGGAGGATTTCATGATAATAATGTATGACTTATTATAATATAGAGTAGATGTTGAGGTTGGCTTTGAGCGAAGAATAACTAGAGTGCAAGCATAAAGGTGTGTCTAACTTGTGTGATGAGCCACATAAATGACCCTTGAAGGTAAAAATTATTATATACCTTTGAATGAAGGCCCTTCATGAAAAGATATGATACTTAACACATGTAAATAGGGTTTTAATTAAGGCTCTCTTTCTCATGTTTCAAATTTTTTATCAAAGTTACAATGCTTGTCATATATAAAAAGGGTTCAAATGAAGGCCCTTTTCTAATTTTAAATGTTGCATATCCAAAACACCTATAAGAAATGATATTCAGTTATCTTTCATACAAAGGTCCTTGGGAAATTTTATACTTATGCTCACTTGGTTTTTGATAGAAAAAAATAGTTTGGGGCAAGGTTTTTCTAATCAAACAAAGTCATCATGACATGATATTTTACAAGATCATATAACCTTTAGAGTAAACATTCTAACAAGTATAATTTGTAATATATATTTTCTAAAATAATATACATATTTTATATTTTGTAGTGAGCATAGCGTTTTACTAATCATAAAGGAATTTTTTCAATGCACATCGAAATATATAAATGTAAAAATTATATATAAAAAATTTAACTACCCTCCCTATTAATGTCCTTGTTCAGATATTTTTTAGATAAACACAAAAAAGTTATGAATGATGACATATTACTCTCTATTATAATTATATATTTATATACATGTACATATATACAAATAAATAAATAAATAAATAAATAAATAAATATATATATATATATATATATATGTATGTATGTGATGTGGGAAAAAGGGATCTAGGGTCTAAAATTACACTTTCTCCTACATTAAAGTGGAAGGACTAAAAATTGATCACATATATTGTTGCAAGTATGAAGGTGTTGTCATTGATGTGAACTATGGGATGAATATGTCAAGCATATTGAGAAAATTGTGAAAAAGAGGAAAATAGTTTATGCATGTATAGTTGAGACCTTGATGAAGTGTTTGAGTACATGGAGATATCTTTTTGTTGCATATTTTGAACATGAGTTGGAATGAAGTAATGAGTTGAGATGATGTCTTTGCTACTTGGTTTCCAAGAGCTTTTGAGAAAATTTGATAAATAGAGTAAACTGTGTTGTGTAAGTGTTCATAGTGTGCTTTTCTATTGTGCCAGGTATTTCTTCAATGTTGATGTTATAGGTATGCAGATCTTGCAAGTTATTCAAGGTTGTTAGAGGTTGTTATATTAAGAATTTGGGTTATTGTATCGTTATCCAGTGCAAGATATTTTAACCAATGTGTGAACTAGTCTTTCAATGATGTTTTTTGTGGCTTGGGAGAAATGTATTTTCTCCACAATTCTCTACTATTTGGCTTCAGGTTGTGCAAACTTGGAAATTTTCTTATAATACTTTTTATCTTTTTGTATTCAATATTTTACTTGATTTGGTGTAGTATAGAGTGAGTTTCATTTGTTAGTATACAAACAACTATTACCAATTTTTCTGAGATGAAGTATTTGTATGATGTGAGCTTGGGTGAGGTTTTTGATGAATTTTAAGTAGTTCATGGACTATTCTCAATTGTGTTGAAGTGAATTATGTTTTCCAAAAAAATTGAATTTATTTGAAGAAGCGTGTACTTAATGTTTATGGTGTTTTACACAGGTGTTGATTGACCTTATGTTTAACACTACATATAAGGCTTGTAGAAGCATGTTTAAGTGTGTTGGGATCTATTTGTGTTCTAATAAAAGGTTTATGTAGGTCACATTTTTTTCTATACACCACGGGAATGTTTAGGTGTCGACCTATTTTTTAATTTGTATGTATAATGACTAGTTGTCAACATTGGAGAAGGTTTTTGAGGTTGAGATTGATATAAAAATGTATGGTGTTGTTTTGAGTAGATGATGAAAGAAGGAAGAAGCATTATAGATGTGATATTAATTTGAGTGATGTGTGTGATGTGAATTTGATCAAAGCAATGTATATTTCAATGTTAGGTTTCCTAAAGGAAGTGATTTGAAGGAATCCAAAATCATTCATGCAAGACTATAAAAGTGTGTCAGAAATTATGGTGGATTCCTTGTTGCATTGAGAAGTCTTCTCTGTATAAAATTATTCTTCTATCTTCTTGTATTTCTTTTTGTAGTATTGAGTCCTGGTCATGAGCCCTTCCAGATTTGGGATTGATTCTCTAGGTTGGTGAATGATTTCCAATAGGTCAAAAACGTATATTTTCCAAAATTTTAGAGCTTCAATCAGTCATTCCCATATTTCTAGGTGCACCCCCTTCATCTTACTACTTTTTGTTCTGTTTCATTTACTGAAGATTTGCATTGAATTATGCCTTTGCATTTTAACTTGCATTTAATTTATCCTTCCAAGTTCTTACTTGGTGGTGAACCCCTTATTAGTTTGCATTCAACCCCTAGGACAATCCTATTGCAAGATCTCTTTCCCCTTTGCATTGAGATCTCTAGTGTTATCCTTAAATGAAATTGGAGAAGTGGGTATTCTTTTTGTCCTAAAACCATATGATAGCAACCTCCCACTCTTTCATCATTTCATTTTAGTGAACCTACATTTAGAACATTAAAATTTTGATTTGCAGTGCATCATCATCCTAGATTTGGATTACATTAACATTGCACTAGGATTTGCATTAGTGGAAGTTCATATAGCTTACATTTTTGCATCTCATTTCTTTGAAATTCATACAAAATATGCATTTGTACTTAGGATCTAGATAATATAGCATAGAAAGCAAAAAAATCAATTAAAGGTTTCTAAAAAAATTGAAAAAAACCCTATTGAGGCTCATTCGCCACCTTGGGTGAATCAACCCCAGTGCAAATTTTGAACTACATTTTAAGGTATGTGCAAGATCATGATGGGACAAAAAGTGGTGATATGATGGGTATGTGGCTGATGACTTTTTTTTACCCAAAATTGATGAAACAAAAATGGATTTTAAAGGAGATTCCCAGATTTCCACCAATATAAATTATGCTTTACTTTGAATTTAATAAATTATTATTATTCATTTTTTATTTGAATTATGACTAAAGTCCTAATTGATAGGCTGACATATTTTTGAATCCAAAACATGTGTCACATTCTATGCTTCACATACTATAGGATTAAAAAAGAAAAAATTGAATTTCATGAAGTTTTGACCAAGTTAACATGGTTAAACATACACATTTTTATATGTTTAAAAATTTGTAATAAAAAAATCATAATTAATTATTTACTTGGAAAAAAATTACAAAAAAATATGCATCACATTGGGACATGAGTCCTCTACTTATATCTAAAATATTATAAAAAAATATTATCATTTTATTATGGTTAGGGAGGTCAGACAGACACCTACTTCTTATTTTTTCCCTAAAATTTAAGTACTACTACATTGAGATTTCAAATTTTCACCAAATGTATAAATATTGGTTTTAAATAAACTAAGTAGTTTAGAAACTACATTCAATTTGCTACAGATTTTATTCTTACACATTTTTGAAATAATATAGATAACTTATTCAAATTTTTATGTCAAGTTTCTTAACTCCAATTTTTCTGAATTATTTGCCACTTTAGGGCCTTTTTTTTCCATGATGATCCTGCACATACCCTTTACAGAGTTAAATTCCCTGATTTTAAGCTTTCGTTTGTTGTTAAAACTTTTCTATTTCAGTTTGCATACTTTCTATTACATTTGAATCATTAAAATTAGCATAATATTTTGTCAATTGTGGATAGAATCAGATTTGTACACTTTCCATTTTCAGCATTAGTTCATAGTCGAATTAAACTAGATTATATTTCTCATATATTAGAAAACAAAACCCAAAACCTAAGCCACTTGGAGAAAGTATAGTTATTTGACTATGTCAAATCTCTCTTTCCAAGTTAACCTAATGCTCAAGTCTTTTAGTATTGATGAGTTTGACATGTTAGATGAAGCCCTTGAGGATTTCATCTATAAAGTTCATCCACTAAGGGTTGTTATGACAAATCGAAAAAAAGATACATTAATGTGATCCAACCTCAACTTATCCTATACCCACCTTCACACAAAACCCAAACTCAAAACAAGCTTGAATTTACACTTTACCCACCTAAAAATAATGTTTTGCAACAATCAAATAACCATACCACTGCTAAAACTTATAACACCTAAAATAATCCACAACCAAAATAAACAACCTCAACATCCTTACCTTTTCCCAACTCTATATTGCCTTGTGCTCCTAATTTTCCATCACATAGTGGGAAGAAGTATGATCTTTATAACAACTTAAGAATACTCCTACAAAAATATCCCTATGGGACCTAATTCATAATTCATCTTTCGAACTATCGCACTATGGTTCAAATAGCCTCACAACAAGTTGTAATCCCTCCTAATAAAAATGCAAATGACGTGGAAGCTCTAATTCAGGGAATGAATATAGTTAATGTAGACATTACCTTTCATCAACATGAGCTCCCTCCCTTGGAGATGAGGAAGAGATATAATGCCTTCATGATAATAGCGAAATTCAATAAAAAATAAATAAAAAGGACCCTTGTTGATAACGGCTCAACCCTTAATGTGTGTAGTGTGAAACTTTTAGATAGATTGTGTGTGGACAAATAAAAAATGGAACCTGACTCCTTATCAATTAAAAGGTTTTACAATGTAGGAAAGCAACCACTTGATGTGATTAGGGTATGTGTAGGAGATCATGATGGGCCAAAAAGTGGCGATATGATGGGTATTTGTAGGGTATGTGGCTGAACTTTTTTAACCCAAAATTAATGAAACGAAAAGGGTTTTAAAGGAGATTCTCAGCTTTCCACCAATATAAATTATTCTTTACTTTGAATTTAATAAATAATTATTATTCATTTTCTATTTGAATTACGACTAAAGTCCTGATTGATAGGATTATTAAGAAACATCTATAGCTTTCAAATGGTATCACATTTTTTGAATCCAAAATATGTGTCACATTCTATGCTTCGTATACTAGATGATTAAAAAAAAAACTGAATTTCATGAAGTTTTGACCAAGTTAAGGTAGTTAGATGTACAATTTTTTATATTTTTTAAAAGTTGTAATAAAGAAATCATAATTAATTATTTACTTGGAAACAAATTACTAAAAAATATGCATCACATCGGGACATGAGTCCTCTACTTATTTCAAAAATATTATAAAAAAATATTATCATTTTATTGTGGTTAGGGTGGTCAGACAGACACCTACTTCTTATTTTTTCCCTAAAATTTAAGTACTACTGCATTGAAATTTCAAATTTTCACCAAATAGATTTTGTTTTAAAAAATTAAAACCTAGTAGTTTAGAAACTACATTCAATTTGCTACAAATTATATTCTTACATATTTTTGAAATAATATAGATAAATTATTCAAATTTATGTCAAGTTGTCTAACTCTGATTTTTTTTATTTTTTTGCCACTTAAGGGCCTGTTTTTTCCATAATGATCATGCACATACCCATTACTGTACCTGTTGCAATTGGATAGGCTACCTTATAAACTCCTATTCATGTTATTCCTCATGACCTTTCATACAATCTTCTTTTAGGAAGATCTTGGATTCGTTAGATGCATGTGGTGCCTTCGACTCTTCATCATATCATGAAATATGTCTATAACAACAAAGTATACCAAGTTGAAATAGACCCTAATCCTGAAAGTTGCTTACATATTGAAAAAGGAGCACCAAGTCCTCTAAGAACATTAATTCCAACATCAAACATAGAACCTATGAAGGAGGGAAAAAAAGAAATTGAAAAAGTGCCAAAATTATTAGATGATGATTGTGGTTTCTTGGAGTTCACACCCTCATTTATAGGAAAGTACATAATTTCAAAAAAAGAATATGAGAAGAAAAAGAAACCAATGGTAATTTCCACATAAAACTCAAAATAAAACTCACAAGCATATACCTCAACCACTCTTGAAGAAGACACAAGTTATACAACAAACTTTGATAAGATAGATTATCAACAGCCACAAAACTTGAAAGAAATGGAAAATATTTATGGGAGAGGTTATGAACTTGTGTAACAATTGGGTTATAGTGGTAAATGATGTGGAAAGAAATAAAAATTCTTTTGTGTTCCTATAGAGCCTAACACGCAAGAGACAAAAACTAGTTTGGGATATTTCCCTTCTAAGATTACACAAGTAACAAAGAGACCCTCGTTAAACATCAATACCATCATGTACAATCCTAAAAAAACTCACATTGAAGCATCCAGAATTGATTGATATAGTGTGAAGAATTAATGGAATATTTCAAAGATGATGAAGCTTTGAAAAGAATGCTAGAATTTTATGACAAATCATTCACTAATAAGAAACAAGTTACATGTGCTATGATTAGTACCATGAAAACAGATGGAAAAGAAAAAACTAGTGAAGTCAACATGAGAAAAGAAGAATATAACCATGAATTTCCATAACAAAATGTAATTCCTTTACAAGATATAGTGGAAATTCAGATGGATATTAAGAATATTCAGACAAGGTGATTAAAATAGGAAAGTGTCTCGATGATGAAGAATAAGAGGACCATGCCACTTTAGTTCATGAATTTCCCGAACTATTCTCTTGGACTTATTCGGATATGTTGGAAATTGATCCTAAGATTGTAATTCACAATATAGTCCTCATTGAAAATGCTAAGCCCATTAGACAAAAGCTTTAGAAAATGAACCCTGAGATAGCCTTACTAGTTAAGGCCGAGATTGAAAAGCTCCTTGAAGTTGCTTTTATCAAACATATAGACTATTCTCTTTAGATCTCAAACATTGTCATAGTCATAAAATGAGACAATCATACTAGGATGTGTACAAAATTTCATGATTCGAATAAAGCATCTTTAAAAGATGACTTCCACCTTCCTAATATCGATATGATAGTAGAATGAACTACAATACATGCTTTTTTATCATTCATGGATGGATTTTTTTGGTACAATCAAATCTTTATCAACCCTCAAGATCAATGTAAGACAATATTTACAATAGCTTGGGGAACATTTTGTTTGGTAATGATTCCTTTTGGATTAAAGAATGTAGGCACGACATATCAACAAGTGATGACATTGGTATTTAACAATTACATACATAGGATTTTGGAATATTATGTTGATGTTATCCTCACACAATATTTAACAAGACAAGACAATGTAAATTTCCTTCGAAAAATATTTGAGTTAATGCAAAAATACAACATGAGATTGAATCCAAAAAAGTGTGTCTTTGTTGCAGATTATTGAAAACTTCTAGGTTTCATCATATCTCACAAAGGCATTTAGGTAGACACAAATAAAATTGATGCTATAGTTAACATTCCACCTCCTAGAAACATCTTGTAATTACATACCTTACAAGGAAGAATTCAAGCTATTCATCATTTTGTAGCATCTTTAGCAAATCAAACGTTACCATTTACACATCTCCTTAAGAAAGAAGTTCAATTTAATTGGAATCTAGATTGTAAATAGGCTTTTGAGAATTTGAAAGGCTATCTCACTACTCCCCCTATTTTACAACTTGCTATGCAAAGCAAACCATTCATCCTATATACAACAACATTATCCCATGCTCTCACAACATTATTTGCTCAACAAGATGACAATGGTAAGGAACATCCTGCTTACTACATTAGTCAAACCTTGATAGATTATGAGAAGCAATACACAACGATAGAGAAACAATGTTTGGCCCTTGTATTCGTTACTAGTAAGTTGTGACGTTACTTACTAAATGTCGAAATACATGTGATAAAAAGAATTGATCCCCTAAAGCATCTTTTTGCTAAAATAGATTTATCAGGATGATTAGCTAAATGGGTTATGTTGTTGACTGAGTTTGACCTTAAGTTTGTTTCACAAAAATCAATCAAAGGACAAGCCTGAACCTACCAGTTAGTTGATGCTCCTTCCCCCCTAGCATTACCTAATCAAGAAACATTCTGATGAGAATGTAGTGACAATCCAAGAACATGAAAAGGCATGGGAATTATATTTTGATGGGCCTAAGTGTAGAATAGACTTTGGTGCAGGAGTTATAATAGCTCTGTCCAAATGAAAACCTATTCCCTTACCATATCAATTAAATTTCCTATGCACAAACAACACCACAAAATATGAAACATTAATCACTGGATTATGCACCACTTTAACTCTGGGAGCCTGAGCCATCAAAATATTTGGTGATTTGTAATTAATCATTAAACAAATAAATGAAGCATATCAAGAAAATCATGACAAGCTATCAAAATACAAATACCTTACAATGACTATTATAAAATTTTGATTTTTTTACCATTGATAACATCCCACAAAAAGATAATAGACATGTGTATGTAATGGAAAGTGCACCTTCTCTAATATCCCCTCATGATCCCTCAAAATATTTCACATTTATCATCCACAAAATTGTGAAACCTTCCATTAAACATAAAATATATGAGATATTAGCAATCACCACATAAAACTCTAGCAAATGGTATGTGGGTATGTGCAAGATTATAATGGAAGAAACATGACCTTAAGTGGCAATGAAAATCCAAAAAATCAGAGTTCGGAAACTTGACGTAAAAATTTGAATAAGTTATCTATATTATTTCAAGAATATGTAAGAATAGAATATGTAGCAAATTGAATGTAGTTTCTAAACTAATAGGTTTATTTAAAAAAAATAAAAATATATTTGGTGAAAATTTGAAATTTCAATGTAGTGGTACTTAAATTTCAAGGAAGAAATAAGAAGTAGGTGTCTATCTGACCACCCTAACCACAATAAAATGATATTATTTTTTTATAAGATTTTAGATATAAGTAGAGGAGTCATGTCTTGATGTGATGCATATTTGTTTGTAATTTTTTTCAAAGTAAATAATTAATTATGAATTTTTTATTGCAAATTTTAAAAAATATAAAACCTCATATGTCTTACCAACTTAACTTGGTCAAAACTTCATGAAATTCATTTTTTTTTATGATATAATATGTGAATCATAGAATGTTACACATGTTTTGAATTCAAAAATTGAGATACCATTTGAAAGCCATAGATGTTTTTCAATCAGCCTATTAATCAAGACTTCAGTTGTAATTCAAATAGAAAATGAATAATAATTATTTATTAAATTCAAAGTAAAGAATATTTAATATTGGTGGAAAGATGAGAATCTCCTTTCAAAACCCTTCTTGTTTCATCAATTTGGGTAAAAAATGCAATGAACCACATGTGCCATCATATCACTTACATATTGCAACTTTTTTCCCATCATGATCCTGCACATACCCATGCGATGATATTTGATTAGATCTATAAACTTGTACCTTTCCTAAATCTACAAATAGGAATACTCAACAACACCATCTTTTTCATTGCATGACACAATGATAGTCTACCAACTCAGAGATAGCTACTACCTCCAAGTTAGGAGGTGGACCATAATTCAAAAGCTCTAGGTACCGAGCATAATCAGAGTCAGTATGAGTCTTACTATCAGATGATTTGTTTGTTAGGTCAATGGGCGAGTGTTGGCTCTTGAAGGAGCCATGCCCATACCTCACTTTCTGCTTTACCCTAGTAACATAATGCACTAGATACTTTCCCTTGTCATCTGTATGTTGAGCAGCCACACTCTAGAACTATAGCCTTCGACAGCACTTGGTGGGTGCTAGCTTGGGCTTGTTAGCCAAAGCACCTTCATGAATGGTGGCATCGATCTTTTGAGAGATCAGTCTCGTAGACCTTCTAGCAGGCTCACCCATTATCTCTACTAACTAACAACTCAAACCTGCAATGACTCAATTCACAATCAATGCTCAACACACATGCATAACTCAGGTAGTTTGTTGTAGATGTACAATCACCGTTTAGTTCCCATTTGCATGGGAATCCATAGGCCACTCACCATGATTACCAGCCATTGTGTCTTCACATCAATTGAGATAAACTCAATCATTCTGCAAGAAGTTGGCCATTAATGCAAGTTGGTTGTGCAGAGAAAAATGAATATCACATGTTGCTCACCATCTTTTGAATATCACCCATTGATCATTTTCCTTGGTGGCTAATCAGATGGATATTCTTCACTTGACCAGCTTTGACCTCCAATAATAATTTGCTGAGGTGTTTACAACCAATAGATTTCATCCATGCCAGATGACATCTTCATAATGTTGGGCCTCCATGAGCTGAGTGGACTGAGACAGGTGTTAAGATCTTGCTAATCTCATTGGTTTTAACCATCATTTATCTAAAACCAATGATCCAATGGGGAATGGTGAAGATCATTTCATAGAATGAATCTCAGTCATTTATCAAATATTTCAGACCATAAGCATGGTAGTGGGGAGTGGGTCTCGTGGTTGTATAGGGAAATGCATCTAATTTTGGCTAGTCTCACTATATTTATTCTGTTGGCACTTAATTCCCATGAGCCAATGAGGTACGGTTCATATCTTCTCCTCGCTCCTCAAATCTTTGCAACCTGCACTTCACATAATGTTAGCATTAATTGGATAGAACTTAGTCTAGCTAACGGTGACATGACCACTAGGGTAAATGACTTAAGCTTAAGTCATCATGTTAAATTTAAAACTAGGCTTTAGGAAAAGGACTTAAGGTGATGGGAAAAGTGGTGACCGGTGCATCGGGAAAATAAGGTCGATAAACTAATGTGAGTTGAGGCTCAAGTGATGACTTAAGAGATCGGTTGACCTAAGAGGCAAGCCAATCTAAAATTATAACATTGGCATGCCTTAGTGAATAAAACCTTACTCTTCATGGGAACAACCTATTTTAAAATGGAAACAAAGATCATGGGGAAAAGGGAAAAATTCCTGAGAATTTTAGGAGCTCCATCACGCTCATTGCTACTAGATTTTGAGCCTTCAAACTTGTAATAGCGATGAGTGATGCTTTTGGCCTTGTGTTCTTAACACTCATCATAGATGGTCATTGAAAAGATAAACATGAAATAGTGATGAGCGATAGATGTGACACCGTGTGATCATGGATATGTTTCAAAATGTAAATCTCACATTAGCGATAGGCGATGGATCTTGTAAATGTTGTAAACAATTCATTGCTAATTTTTTGCAAAATATATGAGGAGAATTAGTGATGAACGAAGGCCTTATCACTCATTGTAGATTTATTTCTAAACTTAAGTTCTAAATTAGCGATAAGCAATGGGTGCCTTCCAAAAAGGGTTTTTCTTTCGCTAATTTAATATGATCCTATGAGCAATGTCTTTTGCACCATTTTTTTATGTAGGTGCACATGTCCAGGATCTAGTGCCTCAACAACATCTCTCATCATTGATGGGATCCTAGGCACAAAGTTTGAATTAGCAATGCACAATGAGGGGAAAAATGTGACCAAAGGTTAGGCCATGGAGTCAAGGGCTGAAGGTCATCTAGGGATGTTCACATCGTTGATGGAGTTGAGTAATGATGAAGTGAATCAGTGACAAGAGATGACCATTAATGAAAAGGGCAATGTGGCAAGATCTTGGGGATTTCGTGTAAAGAAAAAAGGAAAGCAATGAAAGGACTAGAGGACCATTGATAAAGTTTTAAAGTAGGATGATCCAATGAATTGAAAATCATCACATGAGTAACTTCATCGCTAATTTCACCCCAAAATTTGGTGAGATCAATGATGAAGCGATGAAGTGTACAAAGAAAGTTTCTCTCTAAGAAAAATTGGCCTTATGTGCTTTACCAATATTAATGAAGAGCACATATTAGGTTGGTGATACATGCTAATTGTCAAGACACATATGATCAATTAAGGTTAGAGAATAACATTTCAATGTTTGAGATAGCATCGTTGTTTTCAAGGAGCAAGTTGACAATGGTCGAAAAACAATGCGCATGGATGATTAGCCTAGTTTTTGGTCAAATTTTGGGTAGAATCTATAGTTTATTTGTTGGAATTTCTCATGAAATTTTATGATTAAGCATTGTTATATTTATAATGTTTCCCTCAAACCATTGACATTTGGTTTAATCCTATCTCTATAAGTTTTAATGACATTGGCATATTATGTGAATTATCTATATTGATTTTGCATGTAGTTGATGAATGTTCTTTAAGGTGCTTATAGATGTGCAATTATTACACATACTAACATTTCCATGCAAATATAATTTGAGGATGCTAAGTTGAGAAAGGAAACTACTAGTTGCTCGTGCAAAGGAATCATTCAAAGAGTCAATTGGAGGATGATGGCAGGAGATTCCCCATGACAGTCAAGTGTAACTACCTTGTAATGATATTTAATGACATTGAGCAAGTGTGGCAACTACTGCAGTGTTGAATATGTGTTTGGACATGCATGTCTGATAGGATTCCCTACAGATGTAACCACCCTTCCATTCTTTTACTTGTTTTTCCTAAATGTTGTCCTCTCAATTAGTGGGAGTTGACTGCCTTGCTTAGCTAATAGTATAAGTAAGGATTAGATCCTTCTTCTTAGATTTTGTTGATGATGTCATTGTTATCACACAATTTGATGACATACTAGCACTTTCATTTTCAATATAGTCATTCTACTATTTTGTACTCTCATTTTCTAATGAATAAAATGACATTTTGAGTTTGAGCATTTGAGTTTATCTTAGTTTCTAAGGATAGTCATCAAAGGGGGCCCACTTGGTGAGTAATTCATCCTTTAAAGTAATTAGTTTAGTTATTATTTCTTGTTCAGTACTTAGTTAAAAATTTGGTACTAATTTTTCTTGCACAGCCACTAGAATTCCATTATGTGATTGTTCCTGTAGCCAAAGTAGAAAAAGTAGTTTCCTATTTGTTCACTCAGATCTTCATTATTTCCATGCATTTCAGCTTAGTATAGTTGTTGATTGATGTTCATCCTTTGTTTTATTCCTTTCCAAGCAATTTACTTTTAGTATTTCATTTTTCTTAGTTGTAGAATGAAGATGGCTACTTTGAGTTCCTAGTGCACATACTGTGTTGACCCATTTCAAGTTTATGTCCCTAGGTTGACAAGTTAAATGCACCTTCATGATCATTGAGATAGTTATTCAGGTTAGATGTCCAATCTCTGAATCATGGCTATAAAGGATTAGTTATTGAATCATTGTAGGAGGCCAACAATGGCCACCTTAGATGAAATTTTAATTGCTCTAAGATGAACAACTCAGATTTAGAACCAAACTGATAAGTCACCAATTCGCTTGCACAAGGAGTTCTGCATCATTAACTTTGCATGCTTAAAATTTCTATTTAATATAGGATGATCGATGATTATTCTCACTATCTTTTCAATTTGTAGTATGCATGAGGCAAAGTGTGAAATGAAGTAAAATGTTGTTATTCTATCTGGAGAAATTTTCTCATCCTCGGTAGGTTGGTATGAAATTGGGTTCTCTAGTCTACTTAGGACCTCTATTGCTAGAAATAGTTGTAGTTACTAGGGTTGGGGTGTTTTCCCTATGGATTTTCAGTGAAAAATCCTTTTAATTATCACTCTACTAGTTCTAACAAAATGGGAAAAACTAGTGTGACAATTTTGTGTGTTAGGAGGTCCAACTAGTTAAGTGTGTTTGAGTTCCATAAAGACATGATTGAGTGGGAAGGCATGGTTTCCTTTCAGGTTGCAAAGGGAAAAAGGAGGGCTAGGGGCCATAAAATGAAGTCAATTGTGTAGAGTACTTACTTCTTGAGGAATAGGACCCTTCTAGGAGAAGCAACTGAGCTTAAAGGCAAGGAGCTAGTGTTGCCAATGGAGAAGGCCAAAAAGAAGGAGAAAAGCTATAGGACTAGCATGGGAAAACACAATTCTCTTATTGTTCTTTTTGATACTCCTTCAGATGTTGAAGCTGATACAAAATTGGACTATGCCTAGTACATCTATTTTCTGGTGCCATATGAAAGCTCTGATGATGACGTGTTGATAATTTCTCCAATTGCAATGAGGACCGAGAGTGTTCGGGCATTTTTGGATGCTAACGACTCTAAATAGGGTCATTGCCTAGTTCTACTTTTTGATGACACCATGGTCTCTACATAGGAGGTATTTGTTTTCATCTATCCATGGTTTTTCTTTTTCTTTCCCTTGTTGACGTGGAAGTCTTGAAGAAGATATGGTTGGAATCTTTTATGTTTCAAACAATGAATGTTATGAGAATGACTGTTGGTGTTTTACACATGTTTTTTTCCTTTTTTCCTCTCATATTCTAAAATGATTACTTATGAAATTGCTTGGGAGTTCTTCGAGGAGTTAGTTGAAATTAGGTTTTTGAAATTAATTAGGGTGCTTGTTCCTCCCGTGCTTATATAAAGGGGATTTCACGGTTGAAAAAAGGGAGAGTTTAGAGTTTTTGAGTCTAGATATGGTCATAGTAGATACTATGCTCAAGAAGCAAAATAGAATGTCAATAGATATCCCAGTAAATATATCAGATGAAAATTTAAGACGAAAGTTATACTGTATATGAATTTTAAATATCATTGTACAAGGAAATATAAAAAATGAAGAAGAAGCTTAGTTTCAAAATATTGCTCTTCTATATGTTTTTTTGTCAAAGTTATGAATGAAGGTGTTAATGATAGTTTCATTTGTCTTTTTTTCATTTGCACAAAATGTATGAATTCATTTTATGCTTCAGTTTAATGAACTGATTAATTGCTAAAATGAACTCACGAGTTTGTAAGGAAATGATATAGGATTAAATAAGTGATGTTTTGTAGACACAGTGAGTTGGGTGTTACAAAGTAACATTCTAATAGTCCATTAATTTTTGATATTCAATCAGAATTTTATTACCAATTTCTTACAAGTCATAACTATTTTCCTCTCTTAGATAAGGCACTGATTGTTTCATTAGTATATCTTGCAGTTACTTGAGCTAGTATTGAATTGGGCCTAGGATTCAAGATGAAGAATGATACACAAAATACTACTCTAAACTAAATTGTCCCAACTTTAAGTACGTATTTGCACTCCTTGAAATAAGTAATACTTTTATCTGAGGCTTGTTGAGCCTTTTTTAAAGTAATTTTCACAGATAGTGCATTTATGTGAAGAAATACTCTTGACCTAAAGTGATATATTATGATTATGCATGGGATTACCCTCCCTTTGTTTCACAGAGACTAAAGAGAAGAAGTGAAGTACTAGTTACTTTGCTTAGGTGTTCACCAATCCTCAACTTAGCCAATAATTGAGTTGTGGTAAGCTCATAGGTTAGGATTGAGATTAAGTTTGGTTCTAAAAAAATAACCAACAGTGCCAAGACGGGTGGTGAGAATGTGCTCCATGCAATATAGAACATGATGTGCAATAAATGTAAAACATGAAATAGTGAGTGTGTTATGATCCTACAAATATCACATGGCAAGGAGCAAGGTGTGTGAATTTTAATTAATTACATCCATACCATCATTTTCAAGGATCCATCTTTGTAAAAGATGACATTCATCAGTAAGATTCCCAAGAGTTCTATGAAATGCGTAGTAATTCATCTTTGTACTTTTTCCTTCTTTTTTTTCTTTGATAGGTGGCAAGTAGATCAATCCTAAACAAATGAGTTGTTCCATTTTTTATTCATTCTTTGTTGTAGTGTGTAAGAATGGTAATTCCTTGATGTTATAGGGCTTAGATTTATTACTTGTTTGGGAAATTTTATGAGGTGGAGGTGGGAGGATCTATGGTGATCCTATCATCCTTGTGAGGTATTAATTGGTCTTTTGATATGATCTTGTGAAGGAGAACACCTTTTCCCTTGCAAGATATGCAATGGGGGTGAAGATCTTGATATCTTAACCTATTGGTATTTTCTCTAAAAGTTTGTGAATTTTATGTTCATTGGTTATTTGACATCCTTTTTTACTTAACATCTTAAAGCCTTGGCCATAACTCTCTTCTAATTAATGGGTATATTGGTAACTTGATCAACATAGGGTAGATGGGTGTCATTACTATTTTTGTGATCAAGTTCATTAATCATTCATGGTTGAGGATTGTTTTTCCCTTCAATTTCAAGATGCAAAAGGCTGACCATATCAAGTGATGGGATTATAGGTGGTGTTTGCATGGATGGATAAGAGGATGCATTGTTCTCAAGGTGGCGTAAGGAGTCTTGTATGAATTATTGCATGTTATCTTCATCTTGACCTATGATTTCCACTTCACAAGGACAATCATTAGGAGGTGAAGGCTCATGAGTAGGTTCAATTTCATTAAGGTCATCACCAAACACACAACTTGAAACATCTACCAATGATAAGGACTTCCATATATTACCCATACACATTTCCATGATGAAATTTAATGCAAAGCTTTTGATGTTTTAAAATTTTCTAATTTTTGAATGCAAGAAACTAAAAAATGATATGTTTTTAACTCCAATTTTTATTTTCAAACAATGCACTCATTTTGACCAGTTTAACTAATACAAACAATAACATTTTTTTCTAATTTCTAAAACTAAAACCTGGATTTAACAATAGATTAGAATGAAGAATACAAAGATTGTAAATCACTACCCAAAATTTTGAAACAACATTTTTATAGGGAAAAATTCACCCTAGGGTAAATGGGTCTTAGCACATGGGTTACAAAAATTTGAATTTGAGTGTAAGGTTGAATGCTGGTGTTTTCTATTTCTGATTGCAAATTGGAATTTTTGTTTTAGAATTTTCATGAATTTAATGACCTAATATAAGTGAGATGAATGAAAAATGATGAACTATATGAAACTATTTGAAATGAAATTTTGGCTCAGTTTTTTAATAAGAATGATGAAAAGTACACTAATATGCAAGTACCATGTAAAATCAATGTAATATACATGCAATTTTTTGAACTTTTCAGATTTTAAAGGATGAAAAATGCAAACCTAAAACCATAAATGAGATGAAAAGTAATACAATTTTAACAACCCTAAATGAAATGCAAACTAATCCAATGCAATGTAAAATAATGCAAATCCTAGATCTAGGGTTTCAATGGACTCTAAATTAGAAAATCTATAGTGTAAGAATGTCAGGTTCACCAAAATGAAGCATATGAAAATGGCTTCATCAAATTAAATGATGTAAATAGGGATAAAAAAGAGCCCTTACTTATTCATCAAAGTTTACATTTATATAAGTTAATTAATTTGTAACTGTATTAAACTCATTTAAATGATCAGCAACTGATCCACCTTCTACCATTTTCATATTAAATAAACGCTTCATAAGAAATACCTTAAATACGAAGCAGAAGGATTTTCATATAACTTCGCCAGGGCTTCCATCAAATTTTGAGTTGTCTTTTCTAGTGTAATATTGAATGCCACCGATTGTTCCAAGCATAAATGAATGGCTCCCAGTGCCTTTCTGTCCAGAATATTTTAATCCTCATCATTCATTTTTGTGAGTTTCTTGGTTGTTCCTTCCAACAGCCTCAATAAATCCTTTTGATAGAGATAATTCTCCATCTACGTCTTCCATAACTGATAGTTCTACCCATTGATTTTATCTACCTTCAATTTACCCTTAGCCACCATTGCTCCCACTTAATCGTGAGACTCCCACTCAACTGTGAGACTTTCCTATAGACTATAATTAAACACAACCTACTTTGATACCACTTGTTAGGGTTAGAAGGTAGATACCTAATATTTAAATGCAGATTTGATCAATAAAACACACAAAAAATTTAACACAAAAACAACATAACACAGAGAATTTAATGTGGTTCACCTAATCTAGGCTACATGCAAAAACCGTAGCCATCCAATTATTTTATTATCCAGTGAAAAACTTATCTCAATCTCACAATAATTCCCTACTGCAACCCCCATCCCAACTGCTTATAACAAGCTTTTTAGAAGCTTCCAGAAATTAAGGTTTTATAAAGTCAATTTTTTATTTTTTCGGTGATGAAGCAAAAAATGGGAAAAAAAATCTCAGAGGTTGCTACCCTTGAACCCTTGCCCGGGGCCTGACCCGGTCCCAAACCATGGTGAGGATACATGAGAAGTGTACATTATAGCATGATCAATCGCCACATAGCAACATCTTCCTTATTTCATTAGGAAAGAGAGATCCCCTAGGAAAGCTTGGCTTTCAAACCTTAGGTGAGTCAACAGAGATCTTGTTGTTTTCCTTATGATTGAGGATGGAGTAAATCAACCTGATATGCACTTTTGGGAGATAAATGAAAAATACCAGGGTAAACGCACAAAGTTGTGTCACACTTTTAGCCAACTTATCAGCATAGTTGAATTTAAGTATTTCTAACTAAAAATCAATTTTGGTCAAACATATGATCTAGTAAGATTCATTCTAGCTAAGTTAGATGCTTCCACAACTTTTTCAACTAAAATTGTTGGCTAAAAATATATGGAGCACCACTTTGAGTCCAATTTACCAAAAAAAAAAAATTATTTGAAAAACTTGAAGTTTCAATAACTCATGCTAATGTAAACAACATTTTTTTTAAAATATAAAAATACCCTTTTGTAGATCCATAAGTGTAGTTTTCAAAAATATATTTATTTTAATAGTTTAATTATTTTTTATTTTTTATATTTTATTTTTACTAAAAGTAGGTTTTCAGCACAAAATATTCGGTTGATTACTATGCCAAGGAAAAATACTGAAACTTATTAAAAAAAATTGAAAAAAATATGATGCACTAGATAAAAGAATATATTTTAAGATGGTATAATTTTGTTTCCATTTAAGATAAATATTTAATATGAAAGTTGACGTATGATGAAAACAATTATTTTTTTATTCACGCACATTTTAATATTTATTTAAAAATATATATTTATCAAAATTAGAAAAAAATATATCCATGCACTAAAATTTCAAGTTATAAATGCACACAAAAAATTTGAAAGAAAAAAATTAAAATTTACTATAAAAAGTTTGACGTCTCATGCAACTTCATTTTTAAGCATTTTATCAGCAACTAAATTATAGTTTTAATTTATTAAAAACTAGTTTAAAATAATTTTTTATATTTTTTAAAAAAATACAAACATAAAATATACTAAAAATACATATTTTACTAGTTTACATCTTTTCAAAATTTTAAAAGATATATGCCACTTTTTAGTGATTCAAGTTTAAAAATTGGATCAGCGTTGGTCGTTTCCTTCATAAAGTGTGACACAACTTTGTGCTTTTACCCACCAAACGAATTCAATTATGTAATGTAAAACTTGAAACATCAATTTAAAACCTTAATCTGAGAGAATCTAGGAAGTTCTAGTAGATCTAAGAGGGTTATGATTTTATGCACCTGTAACCAAAAGCTTCTTCTCAGTGTCCTCTTGGGAAAATTTCACCCTATGGAAAATGGGTCTTGCTTCAGAGATTCAAAATCTTCTTTCATAGTCCTTTGCTCCTAGGTTTGCACTCTCGATTCTTCTATGTTACACAGTTATAAATTTAGAATTAAATCTAAAAGTGAGTTTCCATGGCTTGAGGACAATGTTGACAACTTTGTAAACTTTACAATTTTTCACTTTTAATTAATCTTAATTCCTTCTTCAACCTAATATCTACAACACACACGAAAGGGAAAAATTGTTTATTTTTAGTGAATGGGGGTTTTCCTTGTTCAAACCCCATTTTGGTAATTAAACCTTGAATTGAAATAATGAAACATGAAAGGAATGATGAATTAACATAATCTATGTTGCAACTCACAAAAAACTTGAATGAAACCCTTGAAGGACTGAAATATAGAACATCTCTCCAAGGTCTTGACATTGCATGAATGGCTTGATTGGATGTTGATATTTGATTCTTAAATCTTGAATTGAATGCTTGAAACCTACATCATAATGTTAGCTCAAAATACATGCATGAATGAAGATAACTTTGACATGATTCTTGAGATCTTGAATGCTGAAAAATGATGAATAAATCCACTCTTGAACACCATTGACAATAATATTTTCTCTTGTAAAATCTCTCAAAAAGTTCTAGCTTGCTTCTAGGATTTGAAATGATAAAAGGACATTGTATTTATAGGTAATTTTCTAATTTCATGAAAATTAAACATTAAAAACCAACATTTGAAATTTGAATTTAGCAACTAAAGGGAACCCATTTTCCCAAGAGTGAATGGGTCCTAACATAAATTGCTAGGACCTATTCATTTTGGGGTGTTGAAAATGATAATTGCATTAATTAATTACTCATTCCCTTTTTGGGAATTACAATTAATTAGGCTTGTAGATCTAAAATTAGATGATTTAGAGGCTCAATTAAGTCCAATTAATTAAGGGACACAAATATAGTGTGAAATATAAAGGAGTACATTTTTTTGGACACTATACCACCATCTCAACCAAGTCTTCCTCTAACACATAAACATGCGCCTAAAGCACCTGGTGGTTATGATCTTGTTGAGAAACTTTGTGTCACTCCAACCAAGGTCTCATTATGGTATTTTCTTCAAACTAATACAATTTTCTAGTGTGTGCTTTAGGAAGCCTTGCAAGAGATCCTCATTCCTACTCCCACTAGGCCAGTGGATGTTAATGCATTGATGGCTCATATTTGTGTGGATTTTTCAAATATCACATTCTATCTGAAGGAACACTCACCCTTGGATGTATCAAAGCAAGAAGATCTATTGATGATTATAATTAATGTTAATAGCATTAATATTAGACATGCTATCATTGGCACCGGTTCGACCCTCAATGTATGCAACATAGATCTATTAACCAAACTTAAAATTGATTCTTCTTCTTTAGTTCCTTCTTCTTTGTATATTCATGGATTTGATAATGTTGGTTGTCAAGCCCTGGTCATGATAATCTTGCCTTTGAGGTTGGGACCCATTACCTTACCCACTTTGTTTTACATGATGCCTAGTCCTTTACCTTACAATATTTTTTTGGGGAGACCTTGGATTCACACTTTGGGAGATGTAACTTCTACTTTATATTGTTGCATATATTTTTTTATTATAATAAAGTAATTACAATTAAGGTTGGACTTGAGACTATCCACCTTTGTGAATTAGCAGTTGTCAATCAAGCCTTTGTTATTTTTACTCTTAAGAATTGTAATCTGTCATTATCCTTTAATGCATTGACATGCTCCTCAGTGGTGCTAGCCTTAGAGGTTATCCCTGTGGTGGATTTCCCTAAAGAGGAACAACCCAAAGCAAAGAATCCCCATCTACTTCTTCTAAATTGAATGTGTGTCCTAGTGATGATTGGGGATCCTTGGGTTTCTCTAATTTCTTCATTAGAGAATACAAGGTAGATCTATCCACCTTGAACTTTTGATGGTTTCTTACACCTCTGCAAGGAAAGATGAACATCCTCTTGTTAAGAGGGATAATTGTGATCCTATCAAGGAACATAGTTGTTCCCTTGCCAGGAGGAATATTATCACACTTTTGGTGAGGAGGATAATGTTTGTAATCTTGTTGAGAAGGATGTTTTTGTTCTAGTGGATACGTTTGACAACCATTGGTAGAAGGACACTCTCTATGTGGACCCACCTTCTTCCCAAGCTTTGAAAACATGTTATGGACTTTGATATAAGCTACTTTCTAAATATGGTTATGGCCACAAAGTTCTTGGGCATATTTAACAAGGAATTCAAGTCCCTATCCAATTTAGGCCTCACAATCATAACTTCGGGTTGGGTTTCTCTTTTGAATAGTCTTAGCAAAAACCATGGTGGAGTGTTAACATGATTTCTACTAAGCCTCTTAATCTAGTTCATCCTAAAGTAATTGAGAGTGAAGTAGAATCTAATGAAGTTCCCCTAGAATTTTTCTCTTTGGAGGAAGTGCTAGGAGAATTTTAGGTGCCTACTCCCATTTTCCTTCTTTCCATCACAAATGACAATTCTTGTATTGCTTGCATAAGCAAGAATATTTTGGAGAATCTATTTTATGTGTGGATGAGGAGGCCCCTTTGTCTAATGTGGATGATGATTTGTACTTCAACCTCTTCTTGAAGATCGTAGTTCTTTTCTCAAGGGGGATACTATTGAAGTTTTCATGGATCCTAAATCTTTTGAGAAGGTAATTAAAATTGGAAAGTTCCTTTCTTTGGAAGAAGTTAAAAAACACTATAATCTATTATATTCTTATCCTGATATTTTTCCATGGCCATATGAGAACATGCCCAGTATTGATGAGTCTATGGTGGTTTGCAATATAGACCTATGTCTCAATGTTAAACCTGTTAAATAAAAGGTCCATAAGAGAAATCCCAAGGTCGTATTGTTAGTTAAGACTAAGATATAAAATATTTTGAAAGTAGGATTCATCCATCCAATTGACTATTCACCATGGATATCAAATATTGTTGTTGTTAGCAAGCTTGATGGTCGTATTTGCATTTGTATTGAATTTTGTGATCTCAATAAGGCTTCTCCTTTACCTCTGTATTTCTCAAACCAATGCATTTCTATCCCTTGTGGCATTGAGGTACATATAATCTTTAAGGATAATGGGCTACTACAAACATGGAATGTGATTGGAGCAGTTTGACCTTGGCTAATGGTGGAAAGTTGATGTTGCATGGAAGAAAGCTATCTAATGATAGGATCGGGGTATGAAGGTTGTGATGGAAGGGAAAATGGTGATGGAGTGTAACTCATGTTAGTGGAAGTGAAAGGGATGCTAGTAGATGTAAAGGTGGTGGATGGGATTTCTGATGCCAAGAGTGAAGTAGGAATTCTAGGTGGAACTGTGAAAGAAGGAGCCACATAACTAACCTGTTGTATAGTTGTAGTGACTTACAGAGGAGTGTAAGTTGGAATAGATGTCATTGTTGAAGGGGGGGCTCAAGATCCTCCTTGTACAACATAAGTGGTTGTGGATTGGGTATTAGGAGGAGCATGTTTATTGCAAATATTAGCAATCTTCTTTAGGACTATCAAACCATCATCATGTTCAAGCAACTGATGAAGATTATCAATGGCAGGTATGGCAGTTTTGGATACATTCTCAAGGGTCAAGTCTTGTTGTAAATGTGCAAACTCTTCATGAATAGTAATGACCTTATTGTGAGAGTTGTTTTGGGTGTCAACATTTATTGGATGGAAGGGTGAAGGCATAGTAGCATTTTCAATTCCTAATACACCATTGTCCATACTAGGAGTAGGAGATCTTGAGATCCCAAGGTCCACAATGAAAGTGCTATTGTGTGATGCCATGAGTTTACAACTTCTCATCAAAGTATTATCAATGGAATACCAAACACTCATACAAATACCACAAAGGAAGGAGGAGACTCAAATGTAATGCAATATAATATATGAAAATGTTGATAACAAAAATACTACTACTATAATAGAAATGTAACTAATGAAAACAAAAATGCAAGAAAAATGCCAAAAAATGCCAAAAATGTTGTATGAAAAATGCAGAGGGACTGATTTGCCTTGGGTGCTGAATGAGTCCTAGGATTCAAATTTTTTACATTTTTCATAGTTTTTAAATGATTTCAAGGCAAAAAAAGAGTGCCATTCAATATAAAAAATGTAGAAATTTTAGTTTTTCAAATATATGCAATGCAAAAATGAAATCTAAGCTATCTTTCACTAATGCAAGATAAAAACACCTAGAATGAAAAAACAAAACAATATCCTAATTGAATTTTAATGAAAAATGTAATCTTGGATGCAATGGAAAATGAAAAGTGTTCAAGAGGCGGGTTCACCAAAATAAACCATAGATTTTTGGACCCAATAGGCTCTCTAAATCTTATAGAGTTTTCAACCTAAAAGGAGAGAGATTAGATCCAAAAATGCTAAGGGTTCATTCAATTTATTATATGAATGATGTTATTATGCCTAAATAAACTAAACTAAATGCAATTGAATGATTGAAACTAATGTAAATGAATGAAAGACTAAGATTTAGGCTATGTTTGAAAACACACTATGATATGCAAATAATGAATAAACTAAGGAAAATATGTTGAACAAAAAGTACAAGGATGAATCTAAGTGCACCTAGAAAAAGGCTGATGATTTTGGAGTGTCTGGAATACTAGATGATGTCACTAAAATTTCATAGTGGGACTCATTCATCTAGGATGGCGAATGAATCCACTTACTAATGAAAAAGTGTCTAAAGTAAGTTTTTGTCTATTAGGATCTAGAATCTGATGAAACTAAAAATTTTAGTCCTCAAGTGGGACTCATTCACCAAGGGTGGTGATCAGTCCACTTCTAGATTTTTGGAAAATGAGGAGACAACTCTACAACACTAAATCTGAAGAAATCTATTTGTTAGTTTGTCAAAGTCAATTATGTAGCAAATAGATAGAAACCATTCACCAAGCTTGAAATAATGATAAATAATCTTGAAGCACCTAGTTGAGGTGATTTCCACTTTTCAACACCTTTAAACTTGTTAAATCTACAAACAAAAGGATGCAAATACACATGCAAACTGGAAAAATGGTTGAGGGTTAGAAAGTAGGGGTTTGCCTTGGTCAAACCCCACTTTGTTAATCAAATCCAGTAAAAATAAATGAAATGAAAAGAAAATGATAAATGAACAACATGCAATTGTTACAAACTTACCAGAATCCCTAAATAAGAAAGTCTAAAGTAATGTCAATGACTGCTCCAAGATGCTCTAATAATTGCTTGATGATATATTGCAAATGCTTGATTAGATGCCTGAATGCTTAGATGCTTGAATACTTGAATGATTTTTTGTTAAAATGAATGTAAAAATACTTATTTATATCAATCGTGTGCCTTAGTTACTATTCATACCTCTTCATAGGCCGACATCAAGTATATTTTTAAATAAAAACTCAAAAGAAATTTGAATTATTTTAAATTTTGGAGCCAAGGGGGACTCATTCACCATCCATGGAAAATTGGGTCCCACCTAGGACATGAATCTAGTTGTCGTGAAATAAATGTCATTTAATGTTATTTGTCAAGATTATATTCAAGAATACACTTAAATAAAGCATGTGAGTGTATAAAGGGGTCAAATAAGTCATAAGAAAGAGATAAATAAGGGGAATATGCCTAGAAAAGTGTGAATATTTATTACAAGACTTTACAAAACTTCAAAATAGGACTTGTTGATGTGTAAAAGGATGATTTTTAGGTGAGTTATATTAAATAAAGTCTAGAATAATGTGGAAATGTCTTACAACACTTCGTAACAAATTCACAAGACTTCAATATTTGAATTTTAGTACCTAAATAAGCGTGTTCAATCCATGTTGCAATATAAAATCAGAGAAAAATATGTAAAACACCATGAAACAAGACCTAAAAGGACATAAAAATGACAAGGGGCCATTTTTCTAAGGCACACCTATTATAATCGCTAATACCATTTTTAACTAGAGAAGAATATTATTTGTTTCTATCTACAATGATCCATTCATTAGGTTTCTTAGGAGGGACCCCATGTGTCGAGTTCACCAAATATTAATTTTTTTGATACATCCTTTATAGGAGAAGAAGCATTGAAACTAGTTAAGAAAATAATCTTAGTAGAGGAAAAATTATTGAACTTTACTAAAGGAGAGCCAATTGTAGAAGAATCACTATATTCAAAAGAGGATTAGTTACCATAATATTTTAAAATTCTAATTGCTTTAAGGAGGAAGTATCCATAGAATTATCATAGAGAGTATCCTCATCACAATCAACCAACTAGTGATGATGGTTAGGCACAACCCACCAAGTAGCTTGCATTTACCCTAGAGATCAAAGAAAATATTTCTTACTTAGAAATCAAATGGCCAATAGCAAAGCACAATTTGTACCTAATGCTTAACCCTTCATAAATGATTTTTTATTTCCAAATTCAAGGTGTAATAGTTTAAATTACAAATTATTAGATAAATCAAGCAGTGGCATGATAGAAATAAAATTTCCCTATCTATTAACAATAGAGGAGATGCATGCCATTGATAAAAAAATGAAGACATAAGCTCAATAGCCTCATCTGTCTACCAAATTAAATAGAAATACTTTAGAGAGGATTGAGCCTTAGAGACCATGGTTTAAGGCCTAGATATGTTTTGTGTTAAAACTTTGGCATCCCTTCAAATACTTAGCATATTAGATGTAGATTCAAATCTAGTAAGAACTATCTTTTTGTACACAGACAAATAATGATTCCAATTTTAACTAATGACTTTTGGTGAAGTGACAACCATTCATGAAGTTTTACCAAACTAGGTAAGAAGTTGTGAAATTTAAAAATTAAGACAACATTTTGGAGCCATTCTATAATAATTTCCTTCTTCAAATTGTCAAAATCTATAGTAAACACATTCTCCGAAGCACTCACATTATGAACTTGTGCTTCTAGATCATATGAGAATACATTCATTTTAAGATCCATAAATGCCTTGGGAGAAATAGAAGACTCAAGAATTTTATAGTTATCAAAGTTGCACTTTGTCCCAAAACTATTTTATATTTTAGGTCAACATAGAAAGAGGCACATATAATAGGGGACACAAGGGTTAAGGGATATCTCAAATCCTCGAAGTTATTGCTTTCCTTCCTATTGCTTAACTTGGGGACCTCTCCCATATGAGATTAAGTTGCATTATTAACCATGAATTCACTTGCACCATCAATTTACATAATATAATATTTTTTATTACAATCAAAGTGTAGCATGCCAAAAAAAAGCACTTGAAAATGTAGAATTTTATTTAAAAAATATAGAAATTTTTTAAAACAAGCTTAAAATATCCTTCATTTAAAAAGATTAATTATAAATATTCAGAAAAGACATGTAATTAACTTTTTTGAATGTGTGAAAAGAATAAAATAAAACATTATATATTTAAATATACTAAATGATTATATTAAAAAAATTGAAATTTCTCATAAATATTTATACTACTACAAATTTTAATTAAATGTATTTTCACCAATTCATGGAATATATTTTTTGAAAAAATATGACAAGTTTTATTATTAAAAACCTGACTGAACATTTGTGCTTTTATTCCATGAGATTGAAGAATGAAAATATACACGTCTTTGGTACGCCATAAGACATTTTAGAAAGATAAATTGAATTAAGTGTATTGTCATAATAACTTTGGAAAATTGAGGTCAATATGGTGGGTCGATTTGGGGTGGGAAAATTGTGTAATTTTTTTTTTTGATGAATAAGCTGTTAATCTATATTAATAAAGAGATTAAATACATATTCACAAAAAAAAATTGGGTGGTAAGAAAGCACACCCCAAAGGTCACATGGGCAGAGCCCAGAAAATCAAAAAATCATGGGTCAAGCCCAGAAATCCAAAATAACAAATATTAAAAGATGGCCATCAAGTGGCCAAGGTAGTGGCAGTAGATCCAAGAGGATCTCTGTCATCCTTCCTCCCCCATACATCAGTGAGGTCAGGATTGACGTCAGGAGGATCCCAACCATCGTCATCTTTTTCTTTAATTTCTTCCTCGTGTCGGGGAGAGATTACAAGGGCCAGCTGCGAAAAGACTTTACTTGTATGTAGCCAACCAGAACCAGAGGCACTACCAGGAGTAGGAGTAGCATCAGAGGACCAACTACCACCACTCCTCGACAGCCCACCAGAGAACCACCCCTAGCCAACCCACGACGGAGGAGAGCAAGCATGCCAAGGGGGCAGGATTCCCACCGAGGTAGAGGCTGAGAGAGGGGGTGAGCAAAATCACTCTGCCGACGGCCCCGAGAGGGTGACCGGTGGTGGGAGGAGGAGGGCGAGTTGGGGACTTAGGACACAATGCACGGGGCATTGCCCCAATGGTCCAAGAGAACCTGGAGGTGACCAACTTCTAACGCCACATTGTTGGCTTGCACCTGTATCTAAAATAATACATTAGAGGAAATAACAACTTTAGAATACATAGAAATCTGACAATCCATTTAAGAATGAGAAAATATGCAGGCATTTCTATCCTTCCAAATAGTAAAAAGGATTTCCACCCTGAAAGTGTGCCAAAGCTGGGTATACTTTGTTGGGAATCTGGGTGAATCCCCCAGTAGAATCATGTGCCAAGAGAATGGCTCCGACCGAAATGGCCGAAAAAATATGTAACTAGGTCCAATACTACTGGGCCCGAGGGAAAAACCAAAAGAGATGCTTAAAAGTCTCAAACTGCCCATAGAACGGGCGTCGAGGGTCCTGAACCCCGAAATGAACAAGCTGAGAGCCCACCAGCAAGCCCTGGAAAAGAATACACCAGGAAAAATGGGTGAGCTTCAGCTCAACACTTGCAGACCAAGTGTTGAAAATCATTTATGCTAGACAGGAGCTAGAGATTGGAGAAACCACCTCTGATTCAAACTCTAGATCATAGGAAAGTGAGGTGAAAGCCACCTGTAGCCAAGCCGAGGCTTGTAGTTTCTCAAAGGAGTATCTAGGTACCATTTCCAGTCTTTCCACCATGGTTTGGGCCCACGAATACCAATTTTGTGAAGCATCTCGTCTGGGATAGCACTCACCAGACCCTCAAAAGTAGCACGGTCTTGGTTATGAAAACTATATAAGGAACGAAACTCATCCCAATGCATGATGCACATGGAAAGTCTGAGAAAAATCTGATGGAGGGTTTGGATACCCTTCTTGTGAAATCTGAGAGCTTTAATCCAAGGCACTTTAGCCAAAGGCTGATTATTTTTGGTAAAAAGGGGCAACCACCACACATTGTGTTAGTTCAGGGAGAGCTCCTCCTGAAAGCTAGAGCTAGACCACTTGAGCTAGGGTTTGACAAATTCCAGGCACGCCAAATGTTTTTGGCAACAAATGTACCAATTATCTGAACCAGCTCTTTCATAACCAGAAGGGTTTGGAGGCCAATTCCTTTCCAGGTAGGTCTGTTGGCAGGGAAACCAGAGTGAATGTAGTGTCAAAGGAGAATTTTCCAAGCCTTGTCACCCGTGAGAGCACGAATCACCTATTTGACACATAGAGCAATTCCCTGCCTTTGGTAGAGAGCAAACCCAAGCCTCCAGAGTCCCTAGGGAGACAACAAAAATCCCAGGCAACACGATGGAAGCCATGATGAGTATCAAAGGAGGCCCAAAGAAAATCGCAAAGAAATTTCTCAAGCTTGCTATAAGCAACTTTAGATAGTGCCCAACAAGAAGAATAATAAACATGGGTAGCAGCCAAAATTTTAGAGCAAATATGGAATTTCCCTGCCAAAGAAAGAGGTTTGGTGATCTAGTAAGTCAGCTTTTTCTCCACTCGAGCAAGCACAACCTGCCAAAGCTCCGCTGGAGAAGCTTGGAAAGCAAAAGGAATGCCCATAAATCAGAAAAATTTTCCTAGCCCAATCCACTTCCAGCCAAAAGATTGCAGCCAAGCAGGGCAAGGCATGGCAGACTACCAATAGCAAAGCATCTTGTGCCACTGAATGGCAGAGCCAAATGCAAGACAGAACACATTAAGGCACTAGATCGCCTTGTGAATGGTCTCCTCTTCCTCTAGGAGAGTGAGAAAGGAATCATCCACAAAGTGACTATTGAGCAATTACAACTAGGAATTCGGCAATGAAATGCCTTTGATGCACTGCAACGAGGCCGCATTAGCCAACAGATAACCAAACCCTTCAGCAACAAGCACATACATGGAGGGAGCCAAAGGGAAACCATGCCAAATGGAATGGAAAAGGCAAAAGGTAGAGGACTGTCGACCATTGATGGTGATGCAGGCTAAGACATCCGCAAAGAGCATTCGAACAGACTGAATAAAATTGGGCCCAACACCTAGAGCTTGCAGCTTGGCAAGAATGAAAGGCCATTCAATGCGATCATAGGCTTTGGCAAAGTAAATCTTAATGAATAAAGCTTTCTAGTTGGAGTGTCGAGCCCACTCCATGCCTTCCCAGATGGCGATGATATTATCCAGAATATACCTGGATTTGATGAACCCAGTCTTCTCCGGATGCACAATGAGGGGCAGAAGATGGCGTATTTTTAAAGCAAGAGCCTTAGCAATGATTTTATAAGAGAAATTAATGAGTGTAATAGGCCACCAATTACAAATATCCTCAGGATCACCAGCTTTAGTTATGTACTTAATATTCCCTTTATTTATTAGCTCTCTTAAAGAATTGGAATGAAAAGCCTCTAAATAGACCTAAAACAAGTCGGGACCCACACAGTCCCAAAGAGCTTTGTAAAATTCACAGGGAAAGCCATCAAGCTTAGGGGCTTTATCATCTACCATGGAATGTAAAGCCTCTTTTAGATCATCAAGTGTACGCAACTAATCACAAAATTTCTTCTGGGCTACAGACAACCTATGTGGCACAATAGCAAGGAAATCCTGGAGGGCCTGCTGGTGCTCAAGCATGGGGTCTTTGGCAATGAAAACTTGCTCGTAATGATGCACAAAAGCCTGCAAAATGTTAGGCAGCTCTGAAAGGACCTGTACGCCATGAAAGGAGTGCTTGGCATGCAAGGCCAAGAAAAACTTCTTGGAGGCATGATCACCAATTTTGAACCAATGCAAATGGGCCTTGATTTGTGCACCTCTAGCAGTGTAGTTGTCCACAACTTGCCTTTTGTGCTATAATTCTAAAACTTTAACTTGCAAAGTTGGAGAAAAAGGGCTAGCTACTAAGGCCTTGTTAGCTGAGAGAAAATCAATTGTGGTTGCCTCATAAGACTACCAGCAAAAAATGGCCAGTTGGCGCCCATAAATGCGCAAGAAGTGAGTGGTACAGGTGATGGCATCATTCCACCACGTAATCCAGCTAGTATTATGAGTTGGCCTGCATTCCAAGTTCCAAATTTTGCGAATGTGGGGCAAGGTGGCCTTATGGCCAAGAAGAGAAGTGTTGAGGAAGAATTGTGTCTTGCACGTGCGAGGCTGTCTAGTCTCCCATTCAATGTGGAAACTGATGGGGAAGTGATCAGACAATGTCACATCCATTATCAGCTTAATCGGAAGGGAAGAGTTGGTGAAGGAGAAGAATGATTGTGCCGAGATCATGGCACGATCGAGGCACTTAAAAATTCTGTCAGAACTAGCCCTGAAATTGTACCAAGTGTGCCAGAGAGAATGAAAATGGCGGCGTCCAATATTGGGATCAAAAAGCCCCAATTTATTGCGCATGTAAAACCATGCCTCACATTTGCTAGTTGCCCATCTAAAGGGTAGTATGCCATCTTTATCACAGGCCATCTCAACCATGTTGAAGTCCCTAAATAAAATCTAGGTGGTGACCAATAATGAGTCAACAATCCATCGCTAGAGTAAAGAGCACTCCATAGCATCATTCGGGGCATAAAAATTAATGACCCCGAAAGAATGATTATCAATATTGAGTAGGATCCAGACAAGCCATTGCATGGTATCAAACCCATGTTCGACCACGTTAGAGTGCCACTGTGGAGAAAAAAGAGTGAACTCCTCCATGCCTAGATTCATGGGTGGTACTAAACATAGAACTGGCTGGCCAGATAGACCGACAAGCCGAAGCAAGCAAAAAACTAGAAATTTTAACTTCCTGGAGGCACAAAATATCAATACTAGTCAACTTTTTCAAAGTATCTCTAACAATATATTTTTTGGGGAGGTCAGTAAGACCTCTAACATTCCATGAGAGAAAATTCATGGAAGAACTGTATCCATATCATAGAACTCTGATTCCTCTCCACTCAGAGAAGAGAAACGATTCTGTAAAAATTCTGGTGGAACGAGCCAATTTGGATAGAAGGAGAGGAAATCCTTCATTTCTCCTAAACATATTCCCCTTCCTCCCTAGGCAGAGAGGGGCTTTGAGAGTGCCTTTGGGCTCCTGAACTAGGAGCAGAACTATGCACCTGGGCCATCATGATGGTAGCGGGTTGAGGCGTGGTCTTGGGCCAAGGTTGAAGAGGCACACTATCGACCTTGCCCGAAACCACCGTCCCCTTCTAAGAAGGGTTTGAAACATTTTTCACCAGTTTGGTGGCTTTGGAAGCCAACAAAAAACCAGAAGATTTATTCCTATGACCTATGACCATAGTCCAGGCAGAGTCTTGTTTAGGAGCAGAAGAATCTACTTGACAAGATTGTTCAGTTTCTCGTGGCTGAGAAGGTTTATGAGCCACTACCAAAGGGTAGTCCTTGATCTTGTGGTCTATGGACTGACACCGATAACACGTGTTGCACAGATTAAAATAAGTAAATTTTTGGGTATGCCGGAGAGTTCCTATTTGAATATCAATGGTGTCTTTCAAATCTTGGGAAAGATCAACTTCCATGCAAACCCTCTTCTGGGGACGGGCTTGGAAGAACCTATCCGGCTCCACACAAATAAATTTCCCTAGAGAGGAAGCAATATGATTCAAAAAAGGCACACAGGGCAAAGGAAGACCAGGAAACTCAATCCAGACTGGGACCCGGAGCTTGGTCTCATCCGAGACAGTGAAGTCACGGGTCCAGGCATGGAAAACCTATAGGGAAGATCAGACATACCAGGGGCCATGAACCAAAATGGCCTACACATGGCTAACTTCTGAAAAGCGGAACAAGAAAAAACCCTTGGTCAGATTTTGGAACATCTCAAGGTAGACCCCATGAGGGACCCAGGCCTTGTTGACCCATTCTTTAAGCACACTTTCAGGGGGGATTCTCCAAACAAAATACCCAACAAGGGTGTGACTTTCAAGCCATTAACAAGTAGAATCAAACTCAGGTAAAGGTAAAACCACATCAGTAGGGGAATTAGAATGCATACCTTGTGGAACACTTTCAGAACAAATTTCTGGGGACATTTGTTCAGAGGGGGAGCCATTGAGCAAAGTCGTTGAACCACCAACACCAACAAGAACTGTTGGGTTAGGAACGGTTGAAGGCATAATAAGGCGCTTAAGGCCATACTAAATGCGGCGGTACGTGCGACAACAAAGACAAAGTCCTGCGCAGAATGCGCAGTATGTCACAGTTCAGCCATGAGCCATTGTGTAATTTTCAATGCTGATTATATTTCAATATTAAATCTATTCTTATTTTTCTTTAAAAATTTGTTCATTGTAAATTATAGGTTATATTTTTATTTTTAGTCATAGTCAATATTAAGAAAAGTATTAAGTAGAATGTTGAAAATAAGAGTTGTGTTACTTTAAATGTTAGTTCTATTTGTATTTTTCTTTAAAGTTTCATTTATTTCAGATTTGAGGTTTTATTTTTATTTTGACAAATTCTGGTCAATATCAAATTTTTAAAAAATGTATTCAAAAGACTATAACTATTTTATCAAATTTAAAAGAAAATGTATTCAAAAGACTATAATTATTTTTATCAAATTTTAAAGAAAAAGCATTCAAAAGACTACAATTTTTTTACCAAATTTAAAAGATAAGTATTGAAAAGACTACAAAAAATTTATTGAAAAAAATGTTATAATAAAAATAATAGAAAGGTAATGAAAAACTTTAGCGAAATTGATTTTAATTTTCAAAATATTAAAAAAGAATGATTTTAAAGAGATAAGGGGATTTTCATTAAAGAATCAATGGCATAGTATTTAAATTAATCCAATTTCAAGTCAACGACTAACACCTTGAATTAAACATTAATTTATATTAAATGTATTATTGAAAATTTTCAACCTTCATTTTTCTTTATTTAATACCCAAAAGATACACTCTTAGCTAATATTTTTTATATTACAATTTAATTTATGACCTAGATTAGAAATATTTAGATCAATGGTTGCAAGAACAAAAACATGAAAACCATTTAACTTACATGTCATCATGCCAATCAAATGGCTCTAATTCATTTCCATCCATAATAAATATCTAGGTCTATTCTAACACCAAGAAATGAATAGGTTGTTTCTCAAGAAATAATCCATTGGTTTCATTAATAGATGGTCTAATATATTCTTACATGTATTAATATTTTATCGAATCTAATATTCTAGATTTGTCTCCATCAAATTGATATTTGCACTAACATGAAAGTTCATTGAAATGTAAGCACCATATACCTAATGTGTTGTTCCAATGTAGCGACTAATATTATGCCATACAATATCATTATTGTCTATGGGGTTCTACCATATATGTCAAACTTATAAAATAAAGACTTGACATGTGTATTGTGCATGGCATCATCAATGGTCTATGAACATCAAAAATATCAAAAAAACCTAGCATGAAATTAATGCTAAGTGGCACCTTTCCCATCAAGCCTTGAGTATACCAAGAAGCTTTGATCAAGAATAGAGTTCAATGGCATCATGCTTATTTTTCTCTAACCATCATTATGGATTTTCTCTAACATTTTCCTAAAATTATTTAAGAACATATATGAGATATTGGTTGTTTTCTCATAATTCTAATCTTCTAGTTGGAGGATACTAACTTAGATCAAATGAAACCCACTTTAATGAGTGAAATAGAGTTATATTTTCACCAATAATGAGAATTACTCATGTAAAATCACTCTATGACACCTTGAAGAAGCTGATATGGATAACCATGTTGTGAAGAGATGAAAATTAAATGATATTGTGAATCAATCATGGGAACAATTCTTACGCATGTATCAATAGATCCATATATTTCAATGCATTGATTTGAAATAATAGCAAATAAATATATTTATAATGTGGTTTCTTAAGTCTCTACAAAGAAAAACTAATCTAATACAATACTTACATTAAAAAAAATTGTTTAAGACTATTTTTACAAACTATCAAAAGAAAACAAAAACTCACAATTGATGATTTCAATTTATATGCATTCTTATGGTAAATTTAGAATGCAATACAATACAAGTTGTAAAGAAAAATATATGATACTCTTAATGTCATTGTTCTTTAATTATATGTCAATTCAAAACCAAATAACTTGAAATTTAACAACTTTTCCTTCTTAATATTTCCAAGATATAGTATTTGATTTATACATTGGAAGAAACTTTCAAACTTCTATATTTTCACCATCAATGGGATACAAATAACATCCTACCCAAAATTAATACACAATATTATGTGAGATCAACCTAGAAATTCCCTAAGGACAAGACACCATTGATGTGAACTTGGTTTAGGAGCACGCAGGTGGAATGGCAATCAACATCAACCCAAAGAAAATATGTTTGTTTGATTTTCAAAATTTTATTTTTTTATTTTTTTTGTTTTCCTAAATGCCTAAACCTCTTAAATTTCCTCAATTCCACTATGACACTCTAGTGAGACAAAAATGGAACTGGATATATCTCAAAGAAATCTTTTACGCAAATGTTATTTTGTCAGCATTCTCATTGTGAGCCTTGGAATTGGACTTTGACGCACATCAAAGTATAATAAATTTTTCAATGTTACAGTTGTGAATCTATCTGTAATACAAATTCCAATTAAGGGAAAACTCAACTTGGCATTTAAATTGAAGGAGCAATGTATTCTTTTTGGGGGTTGATTTGAATTGATCTTGCAATTATCATATATTATTGATGTCAAATGGTTGTAAATAAAATTTCAAAATTTGTGTCCTTTCACCTTTAGCCACCTAGGATGGTAAAATTGTGAGAAGTTACCAAGCATGGAAGGTTGCATCGATTGAAAGAAACAAGACATCTTAGGAGAGAAATTTGATGCTTTTGGAGGAAAGCTTGGTAGAATGTGAAGGCACAGTTTAAAGATGCAAATTTGAAAACAATTAAAGGGGCGCCAAGAGTAGAAAAGGAAAGGAGTCATGGATGGAAGAAGAGAGGCCTATTGGGAATACAAAGGAGCAAGGAATACTTTTTGTTTTGTTTTGAATGCAAGGAAATGCATATTTAAGGAGAGACAAAGGGACATGCAACATTTGGTAGGGGAGAGTCCATAAGAAGATTAAGGGAGGTCTTCTAAATAAAACATAGAACATGTTCAATAAGAGCACAAGCCTATGAATGGAAGGAAGGATGTGCAGGTTAGAGAGGATAGGTATGCACAACAAAAGAGGAGAGGGGGTTGCATAGGAAATAGAACTAATGAAAATGTATGCAAAATTGAGATTTTTTGAAGACTCGGATTGAAGACTTGAGAACATTTGTATGTGAGCTAAAGAAAGTCATGGAAGACCAAATATAATTGACTTATTTGAATAAATAAAAACTACTAGATTTGCTACAAGTTCATATTTTCTTGAGGTAGAGCATTGCCTGTAAAATGAGTAATTGATATTTTGTGAGTTGAAGAAAATTGCTCGTTTGAAATTTGACTTTGAGTTTGTTGCAATCATAATCATTGTTTTATTGAACATTGTAATTAGGCAGAGTGTTGCTTTTGAAATTGATTTTGTGTTTCTAGAATAGTGTATTGAGTAGGGAGGTTGTTTCCTCTGCATCAAGTTGGTATCAGAGCAAGTAATCCTAAGCGTGGAGAGTATCCACCAAGACCATGGGTGAAGAGTTATGAAGAGTGGAGAAGCCTTGAGAAGCCATTGGTTTAATGGGAATCATGTTAATTGTCCTCCAACAGAGATGAGGCTAGGTAGAAGGTGTGCAAATCTCTTCCATTGAGAGGAAGTGGGTAGAAGAGATCATGATGGTGCAATTTCCAAAATCCTGTTGGGTAGAGGATAGTGGTGAGATTTTTTTGTAAAGACAAATCATGGAGAAGTAGAGAATCTGAGTTGTAGAAGATTGCAACAAGCAATGATGGGTTGGGTTGTGAAGAGGCCCGTGCAGATATGGTTTTGGGAGCAGTATTGGGATGATGTGGAAGAGGAATTGTGTGAATCATTGGAAAAGATGGCTTGTGAAAAAGTGGAAAAGAGTGTTAGAAAATGTGAGAGGAAAATGGTGAAGAGCAGTGAGAAGAAGAAGGTTCTTTTGAAAGAGGATAGTAGAAAGAAGAATAGAAGAAATGAGTGTTGCAACCCCAAATGGAAAGAAAAACAAGTAAGAGCAGTCCTTATTGATGGAGAAGTTGCAGCAATGGCATACCATGAGGAAGGCATGACAATAGAAGAAGAAAAGATAGAGGTGAATAGTGAAGAGGCTACAGCTAAAGGCGAGGATGAATGAGATTTGTTCGCTCAACTATTGGTGATTGAGGAAGAATGGATGATGAAGCTTGTTAATGCAGTGAAGAGAGATGAATGAAAGATTGTAGCTGATGAGAATATGGAAGGTGTTGTGATAAAATTTAATATTGCAACCATGAGTGAAGATAAGGTAAATCAGTTGTGTGATGTTATTTCATTTTCAGATGTAGTAGTAGAAGATGAGATAAATAGAGGACAAGAGAATGTAGTAGATGTTTGGTTCTGTGTATAGATGGTTGAGGATGTTGTAGGATTTTAGTGGAGGTGGTCAGTTAGAGGTGGGTTTCAACCCACAAAGGAGAAGAGAAGTGTGGAAAGCATTTAGTGGAGGAGGTCGGGCATTGGTGGACATGATTCCACAAGGGGGAGGAAGAGTGTAAGACCTTGCTTTGCATGTGATTAGTATTAAATCTAATTTTTTATATGTTTTCATAAATAGATGATATGTTGTACTACGAGAAATACTTAATGTGATTGTGTGACAATATTCTTGAACTTCATCTTGACATTTATTTCATCATCACTGCCATGAAGGTGTTATGCACTTGTAAATTACGAATATGAATTGAAATTTTAAATGGAAATTATTATACAGTTAAATTTTATTCTAGTTATCAAATTTATGTGATATATGATTGTTCTTACGATTTCATTGGAAATGTACAGGAAAAGAAGAGTAGTTGTATGAGAAGGGAAGACCAATGGGTAAATTGAAAAGACATTTTCTTGTCGTTATGAATTTGACCCCCCCTTTTGGAGCTTAGAAAGAAGTAAAGTTAATATGTTGAGATGATGAGGGTTGATATTAAAGGGATAATTTATTTTTGGGGTTGTGAAGATATTCAATTATGCTTCATGTGGGTGCAAGCGAGGTTTAGGGGTTGAGAACCCTTACCCAAGTTTGAATTTCGGATGGGTCCTTAAATGGGCCTTTAAAGAGGGTTGATGGTCAATTTTTTTGGTTGGGATGCAAAAAGAAATCCCTAGGGTCTATACCATAGTGGTAGGGGTCAAGTGGGCATATAATAGTGCCCCAAGGACATGATTTGACCCCTGAAAAGTAGTCTTAATGGAGAGTGACGAGTTTTGGAGAGAGGAGGAGATAAAAAGATGGAGGGTTTGTCCAAGTGCATGTTTCCTCTTTAATAAGGAAAATACTCTCATTGATGGAGGTGGGTACACTTTACACCTCCCCACCCAAAAGTTGCAAGGTGAAACTCCTATATATTTTGGGAGAGGAAAATGAGTAGGGTGTTACCCACTTTTCCTCATGGAGAACTTTAGTGGAGATAGTAGAAAGAAGGAGAAGAGGAGAGGAGTCCACCTTTTTGGAGAGATAGTGAGCAAGATGACTTGTCTTGGAGAGAAAAGATGGATGAAAGAGTTCAATCCCTTCACTTAGAAGAAAGAGGTAAGTTTTTCCCTTTCATTTTCTATTTTTTTGTATTGTTGTAAGAAAGTGATATGTTGTTTGGATCATGGTAGAAACTAAGAAAGTAGATAACCTAGATGCATGAGATTTGTGCTATGTTAGTTCATCCCTTTGTAAAAGTGAGAAAATACTCCATTCATCATCTTGGAGCTAAAAGAATTTCCTTGCTCGGGGGTATGGCTAGAGCTTACAAGGCTCCATGATGCCATTATGGTAGGGTGGAGAGCAAGCATAAGATTCCTTGACATGTAAATTCATCATTTATTGTTCAATATTATTACAAAATTATAAGTGTAAAGAAATAAATTTCATTTATATTCAGGAAAGGAATGACAAGAGAATCTTTAGTTGGTGTTCTTTCTTCTCCAATGAAAACCCTCCTTTGGGGACCATAAGAATGTTTTTGGATGAGAGCTTAAGAGTTATTTCATGTTTTTGTTAGATGAGAATTCAATTGCATTATAAAAGAGCTTGTTCTTACTCTTTGGCATGCCATTCATTAAATTTTTGAGGGAAATTGTTTTATATTGAAAGTTTTGTGTCATATAGAAATGAAGAAAAGAATTGGCTTATAAACTTGTATACAAGAGTTGGTTAATTTAGAGCTTGAGGGGAAAATTATGTTTTATTCATTCAGATTGCAATGAAGAAAGAGATTTGAGCAGGGTGTGGTAAAACTATATGTGGAGCAAAAAGGAAGTACATTGCTGTAAATGTAACCCATCAAATAGAAGGTTATCTAAGTCCAACAAGGTTGTTTAAAAACTTTATAAATTTAATCATCATGGCAATCTATCATTTAAACAACAACAATATGTGGGGTTAGTTTCAGGTGAATTCTTAGCTGTATGTGAGCAATATTTTAAAGCATTTGTAATCACATTTTAAATGCATTTAAATAAGTTCCCATAAAAGAAAACTTGCATTTTAAACAGATGGAAAAAAAACATATTTTATGTTCAAAACAATGTTATTATTTGAGTGGAAAGCCTATGTGTTGAATACATATCATTCTGATTCTCTCGGTATGTATGTATAGACAGATTTAAGATGTATACATAAATATATATACCCAACTTAAAATACAAATACAGATATAGATATAGTATTATCCTTTTCGTTTCATAGCGCGTATGAATTAGATGATAAAATATCAATAGATGGAAATTTATAATATACAAGCAAAAATAAAATAAGAAATAATCAATCGATTAATGCGGGGGTCTCAAGTGTTCAGCAATGCTATTGCCGATCAGATCAATAGATTCTCTCAGACTCTTTTCTTCACGCCCTGGTAGCTATAAGCTGAAGCTTAGAATTTTTGTGATAAAGGAAATGAAAGAATAAGACAACTGTGCATATATTAAAAGAATAGAATAACCGTGTACAGATACTACAAGAGTAGCAATGGCAGTTCTGTTTGAATGTGCTCTATGCATTATAAGGAAATCTCTACAATTAACTTGCGTGTTGATAGAGAGACCCGTGAGCGAGCTTCAGAAAAATCTACATGGGCTTGAACAAGTTCAGGTATTCATTGGTTGGACCTCTGATCTTCGTCCCCATTCCCTTGCCAATCAGTATGTCACAATGAGATGGAAGGAATATGTAGTCATAAATTTGACTGCAGCTGGTGGTCAAGAAAAAAAAATTGCGCCACGTCTATTTTGATATCTCACTCCTCCTTACCTCTGCGAGTGATGGACATAGTGAGGATGTTAATTCATGGTCTGCATCTAGAATTGCATCATTGCAGTCTTAAGCATGAGTTAGATAAAATGTAGTTATCCATGAAGGTTGACTTGCATGGCATGTTTCAGTAGTCATGCAGAGTATGGCCGACCTGCAATTCCTTACGTACCTTCACAAAACTAGTAATTGCATGTCATTGCTTGAGGCTGTGGGCAACTCCTTGCCAGGAGAATCCTACGAGATTTGTTTTGCTAGAAAATTATGATTGACAAACTTATTAAATGTTACCATGGTGGGTTAGTTTTGGCCTTGAGCGATGGAGCTAACTGCCTAAAATAAGTATAGTCCACACCATTGTAAGAATAAATTAGGTTGTGTTATGAGAAAAATTCAGCACAGGAATAATTATGTCTTGATATAGCCCCCTATACTTTGTTGTAAATAGGTAATTTCTACTATATTCTAGAATCTTCTTATGATGAATATTCTATTTGTGTTATAAGGTCGGTCCACTATAATAATTTTCTAGATGTTTCTATTAAGTAGTTTCTAGAGTCATTCCTATATTTCTATGTTCTCTATATAAGAGGTAGATGTAAACCATTTCTGTACAAGCAATTGAGGAAACAATGGAATGAGGTGCAGCAGCATAGTTATGAATTAAATTTTTGTGTGTCTTTTTCAGTGCTTCATATTTTATATATGAGTTTGAATGTCTTGTGGATGTGAGATCCACCACTATCAGAGTGGTATTAGAGCTGATGGTAGGAGCCTGGAGAGCCAAAAATATAGCAGAAGAATCTGAGTGAGTTTCCTGAGGTTGCTAGGAGTGTTCATAGCTAAGAATAGACCAATCCAGGGAGGCTGCAGAAAAAGTGTGTATCGCCAAGCCGCAACTATGGAGAAACTATCAGTGTTGGATGCTGTTGAAGACCGCAAAAATTAAAGAAAGGAGGATCGCAGATCTAAATAAGTCAAAGATAAAGTTGTGAGACAAGGAGCCGCAGAAGTACTCTGATAAAAGCACTACCATGGCATTACTGTTATTTTTTTAAACTGTTAGGAGGAAGCTGTAGCTATAAAAGGAGATCTGTAGAGTTTGCAATAATGTTGAAGCCCCCTTAGCAAAGGGAAGGAATGTCACCGCATTGTCTACAAGTTTAGAGAATGAATGGAGCCGTAGCTGCAGGAAATGGTACTGCCATAGTGGTCCATTGCAATCTTTGAAGTCTGAAGAAGACCAAGTTAATGTTTGAGTAGGTTCACATTGAAGATTGGAGAAACATCATCCGGCAGCAAAGAGAGGCTCTGTAAAGAGGCCGTAGCCATCCAAGATAAATTGCTAGCAAAGAGGATCGCATGAGAAGTAGCGTCAAAATTGGAGAAGTCTGGCACAAAAATAAAGCCCAAGAATAAGAAGAAGTTGTTGTTCCAAACTGCAGAGTAATCATCAAGTGCCTACTGAAGATTGAAAATCTATATGGAAGATCTTCAAAGCTGTAAATTGATAGAGTTGTAGTATGTTTGCAGAGATTGGATAAGTGAAAGTCAAAATTGTGAAGAGCTTTTCTAAAATCTGTAAAATGATGTAAGAATGAAGAGTTGACAAGTGAGGTGAGAACATCAAGGAGGATAGCAGATGTCTCCTATGAAAAGAGAAGTGAAGTTGTTAAAATTGTTGAATGCCGTAGCATTTTGTTTCTATATGAAAGCAATGTATGAGGCCAATGGAGCCCATTAAATCTAGCATTCCTGAGCATCTGCAGAGTGACTCAATGGGAGGTGTTGTTAAAACAAGTAAATCACACCTAAACCAACGATGGACTGGTAATCAAATGTGCCAGAGCTCATGGTTAGAGCATCCCAACTGCAGCATGGGATTTCCTAGGTTCGATCGCTAGATCTTGAAGTTTTTAGATGCCGCAGCATCAGTGAAAGAAATTGAGAATGTAATGAGAATTCATGGTAGTTGTGATTAGGGTTGAGTGTTGGAGATTATAATCCCAACTACCCTGCTTTGCATTTAAAACAGAAGCTTCTCACTGATATTCTTGATGACTCTGCCACCGACCATTCTGGAGAGTTCTCACCGACCTTCATTGCTCACGTTGATTATTGTTTTCACATTCTAAAGAATTCCTAAGCCCTCTATAAATAGAGGTATATGTAATGATCCTACTCACTCTCTTCTGGGAGTCTAGCTCCGTAGAGCTATTAGAGATAAGAAGATGAATCTATATGTAGTTTTGAGTTTAATATAAATCTATTCCTGTGTTTTGCTGCTCCCTTATTTCATACATGCTTCAATTTGTGTCTATTATTTCTTGCCTCTGCCTTAGATAAGCATTGCTGCCAGATCTAGGAAATGCAGGAGTCACATAATTTGTGGAAATCACTGGTCAAAGAGGAGATCATAGCAAACCGCTAGTGCCGATCAGAGATATTTCATTGAAGAAAAGACAAAAGTCTAAAAGAAGCCGCTGCCATAAATCAATAGATGGTGCCAATTTATGAAGTTTGGAGCTAAATAAAGAAGGATTGTAGTTTTCATAGAGCGTAAGGGTTTTTTTTTATGTTAAGGTTTTTATTTAGTGAAATTGCAAAATTGTGAAGAAATCTTAAAGACTGTAAAAGTTGTCATTGTTGGATTTTTTTTTAAAAGAAGAATACATAGCAAAATGGAAGTCCAGTAATAATTGTAGTTTGTAAAGGATCTAGTTAGTGAAAGGAGGCTGAAGCTTGAAATCACATCAGCTGAACAAGGTAAGATTATTTGTTTGATTCAATGGGAAAAGCTGATAGAGTAAAGAAAGAGAAAACAAAAGATTTAGAAGAAGAATTAATAAAGGTGAAGAAAGAAAATACAAGTTTAAAATGTGAAAAATATTTTTTAGAAAAGGAAATTGAAAAATTAAAGAAAGAAATGGGAGCGGAAAAATGTAATCTTTTAAATGAAATTAGTGATTATATAGAGGCAATTGAAGAGCTAGAGGATAAGTTAAAGTTTTTGGAACAAATACATAATTTGCAGGTGAATAAATCATCCAAACTTAAAGAGAAGAATAATGAGCTTGAAGAAAAGCTAAAATTGTTTGAGGAGATCAAGGAAAAGAATGAGGAATTAGAACAAAGAATAAAGTTGGTTGATGATTTAGAAGAAAAGGTGAAGAAATTAGAAGAAGAGAATAGTTTATACAAAAATGAAATATCAAGATTGAATGAAGAGAATGAATGTTTGAAGACAAAGAAATCCACATGTGATGTTTCATTAGTACAGAAGATTTGAGTTTGTCAATTGATAAATGTGTTTTTGCTGAAGAAGTTTGTGATAAAAAATGCCAAAATGATAATGTTGTTAGCTGTAATGGCAATGAAATGAATGTTGGTTTAAAGATCATGGAAAGAATGGGATACAAAGGTAAAGGTTTAGGAAGGAATGATCAAGGGATGAGAGAGCCAATTAAGCCAATAATGAGGCCAAAGCATGAAGGACTTGGATATGTGACAGGTAAAGGAAATAATACAGGTGTAACCAAATTTGTTAAAGAAAAGGAATGTGTGCAATGTTGTCATTGTAATAGGAAAGGACATACGAAGGATAGATGTTGGGACTTACATCCTTGCAGTATTTGTGGTTTGAAGAGTCATTCTGAAAAGACATGTTGGAACAGGTAGTGCAAGAAGGATTCTATGGAAGATTGTATGAAAATGGATTGTGGATGGGTTTATGGATCCAGTTGGCAGAAAATAATAGGTATGATCAAGAATTTGTTTAAATATAAAAGTTCACAAGTGAAAGTTGATGGCAATCAAGCAAGGTGTTTAGAAAGGCATAATAGATAATAAGTAATCATGGCAAGGCAAGACATCTATAGAAGGCAAGATTCTAGGAAGTTCCAGATTCAAGATTTGAAGAGTTAAATAGTTCAAGGACTACCACAGCAGTTGGACAAGGACAAAGGCATAGTCAAGGCATAAAGATCATCAAGATGAAAAAGAAAAGGATTTGAGAAAGTCTGAAGACTTGGTTGCAACCATAAGGAAAAGAAGAGAAAGAAGACAACTATCAATGGCAAAAGAAATTGGGGAATGCCGCAGCATTCGTGGTCGAAATTAAGGAAGGAAAACCTCGATACTAGACTTTTCTAGAATAATCTATGTGATGTAGTATTGTAATTATTGATGTAATTAGTTGATAGTAGAAATTAGGGGGGAGTGTTGGAAATAGCTATTTTCTACTATATTCTAGAATCTTCTTACGATGAATATTTTATTTGTGTTGTAAGGTCGGCTGACTATAATAATTTTCTAGATGTTTCTATTAAATAGTTTCTAGAGTCATTCCTATATTTCTATGTTCTCTATATAAGAGGTAGATGTAAACCATTTCTGTACAAGCAATTGAACAAACAATGGAATGAGGTGCAGCAGCACAATTATGAATTAAATTTCTGTGTGTCTTTTTCAGTGCTTCATATTTTATATATGAGTTTGAATGTCTTGTGGATGGGAATCCCACCCTACTCGAGAGAAAAGCAAATGATGGTTTAGAGATTTATTTGTTGTATATGGTGCTTGAAATAGTGCGACTGATTTTTGAGAACCATGTCTTTTGTACGTTTGCAATAACCATATTCCATGAGAGGCTATATTATGTGATCAAACTTTCACAGCGCGGAACAAGGAGTTTCAATTTCAATTTGTTTCACTTATGAGCGGGAACTGCTACTGCTGACTATAATGGTAAACAGCTGACTGCTAATTGTAACGACAACTATTTAAAGGAACTAAAACAGGCGTTGGCAGAAGAAACGGATTGAACAGACCCCACACGAGCCACCTAAGTAGTCCAACGCTTAGAGTGTGCTCGTGAAGCCATGCCTAACAATCCCCGCTCTCGATTTCTTTCTCTACATTCTCACCTTTTGCTTCTCCACTGCATTTTCCTCTTCTAAGATGACATAATTTTTCTTTCAAATTAAAAAGTGAGATTGGAGGGACGCGTGAAATGCTTTGAGCAACTCGAACGAATCTCACCAAAATCCATGTGCCCGAAAATGAATCTCCCATACCTCAACTCTACTGTAAGATTCCTAACCAATTTAATTGTACTTATATTATCGCAAAAAATACCATAGGTTGAATTTTTTTTCCCATTCTTTTACACAACTGTTTGGAGCCATAGTACTTGTAGAATTGACATCAATATACTTTGCTTCTATAGATAAAAGATCAACTCAACTTTACTTCTTTGATCTTCATGTAAACAAACTTGATCTAAGTGAAAAACAATTATCAAATGTGGACTTCCTATCATCCAAACTATCTCCAAATCAAAAACATGAAATTCAAAGTGTTCAAATCTTTTAGAAGTATAATAATAAGTATTAAAATTTATAGTACCTTTCACATACCTCAATATACTCTTGATTTCCTTCATATAAATTTTGGATTGCTTAGTTACATATCTTGAAACAAGAAAAAATGAATATTCACTAACAATTGCACAATATCTGATAAACTGTGCAATAGATTAGCCGATAGGCATATACCAACTAGAGGCATTAGTGTCAGATGGATTAATAACTAGTAGTTTCTGTAAAGTTCTCCCCGTCGGCGTCAACGTCAGACTAGAGGAGATCATGGTGGGGTTCCCCAACGTATAATAGCCTATCGGCTAAATATACGGTCTTGTGTTAGAAATGTCAAACTTTGAAAAATAATTGTGTAACATATATCATCAACTATTCCAACACCATCCTCTCTACATAACACAACTCCATGAGTAGTTAAAGTTGAGGTTAGCTTACAATAAGCCATACCAAATTTATTTAACATATCTTTTGCATTATTTAAAAAATAAAAAAATCATCATCACTTTAATAAACCTTCATCTCTATCAAGTGTTGCATGATGCCTAATTTTTTATTTCAAATTCATTCATCGTAGCAATGTTGAATCCATATCTTAGGACTATTGTAGACCCATCTACAATAAATCATCAAAATACAAACTTACAATACAAATATCATTAACTTATTACTTCTATCAAAAAGTAGGTTCATTCTTTCTTCTCTTGAAGCCATCCTCTAAGAGAATCAATCAATCCTAGCATACCACATTCTCTTGGTGCTTGCTTGATTCCATACAAAGCTTTCTTCAAATTAGAGAGTTATTGTTTTATACCTTATACTTCAAATTCCTATGGCTATCGGACATAAAATTCCTCTTGTAATCACCCATTCAAGAAGTCACTCTTCATATCCATGTAATGTATGCTCCATTTATTTTGAGTTGCTAGTGAAACCATCATTGTAATGGTCTCTTTTCTTTTTATTGGTGTACATGTCCCTTTTATAATCTATTCCATATTTTTGTGAAACCTTTTGTAATTAATTTCACCTTGTGTCTTTCAACACTACCATCACTATTGTACTTAGTCATGTAGATCCATCTAGTATTGATCTTTTTCTTTTCATGTGGAAGCTCTATAAGATCTTAAGAATCATTAATGTGAATGGAATCTATCTCTTCTTGCATTGCTTGCACCAAAAACTCATTAGTACACATGTATTTAAAACATGATGGATCAAAATAAGATTGTGAAAGAACAATAAAATTGCTTGTATCACCTCTCAAATTCTCAAATTATCTTCATGTGCTTGACTAGCTACTTTGTAGACTTATAGTATTAGGAACTAATTATTAGTGGGCTTCTCATCAATAATATCATTAGTAATACAATCATTAAAAACATATTTTAAATTCTAAGCATGGCCTTTTTGATGACCATAAACTCCCCCTACATCAAAAATCAAATCCCGTAACACAAAAATGTTGTTAATGAGAGGAATATACAACTTATTTAAGGCTTACTTTATTTGTTATACATAAAATGCATTGTTCATTTTTTTGGATCTAACATTTATCTTATTTTATCAACTACATAAACATAGACTAAACAACCAAAAACTTTGAAATGATTAATGTTAGGATTTTTCTCATCCCAAGCTTTGTAAGGAGTCATCCTATCAAGTGCACTAATGGGCCTTCATTTGAGAATGTATATTGATTTACATAAACTACATCATCCCACAAATAGTTTCTCAATCTCTTATTTGTAACATAATCCTTGTCATTTCCATCACTATATAGTTCTTCCTTTGAGCTACATAATTTTTTTTGAGGTATGTAAGAAGTGGTGAGTTATATATTGATGTCATTTATATTATAATAACCATAAAATCTCTAAAATAAAATTATCCTCAATGATTGATCCTTAAGCATTATATTTTATAGCCACTTTCATTTCTTACAAGATATTTAAACCTCTTTTTAATGTATACATGAATTCATCATTGGTCTTCAAAAAATAAAGCTAACACTTTTTGTGAATAATAATCAATAAATGTAATAAAATGTGATGACTTGCCCAAACTTTTTATTTGCATAGGATCACAAATATTGAAGTGGACTATTTGAAGAGGATAATGGGCCATCCGTGCTTTACCTTTTAAAACTTTCTAGATCTTTCACATTTTTATTTAGCACATCCTTCACAAACCTCTCTATGCTCTTCAACCTTAGGAAAATCATAAACTAGTTCTTTTGATATTAGTAGCTTCAAACTATGAAAATTGAAGTGGCCATACCTAAGATGTCATAACTAAATTTTGTCATCATATACCATATTTGTAATATTGCTAATATAATCTCTAAAATTTAATGAGACATCCTATTCTTTGACACAAGAACAATTATAACCAATTGATTTATTTGATTCTTATCATAAGTTGTATATATCTTATTTTCAAGCACCACTTTATAATTATTTTCACATAATTATATAACACTCAATAAATTATGTTTTAACTATGAAGTGTAATAAATATCATTAAAAATTTGCATGTCTTCATTAGTATGCACTTTCATAGCCCCTTTTTCATAAACCTCTAATGATTTTTATTGCCAAGCTTCATCTTATATTTAAAAATTTATTTCATTGTTAAGAAAAACTAATTATTTATAAGATGTCACTAGGACACCCTAAATCTAAATACAAAACATATTTAGAACTATTTTTTAGATTTACCATAAGGTACAGAAAGATTCTTTTTTGGAGAAGCCTTCTCATCCTCATGAACATAATTAACACTTTTACTGTTATTGCTTGCTTTTAATTTATATTCCCTTTCAAAGTGACTATACCTATTACAATGACAACCCTATATATTTTTCTTATCAAATCCACCTCTTGCATTACCATCTTATTTTCCTTTATTTCCTCTTAAATAAATTTAACTCTTATATCTGCATTCTCCTTGGTTCCTTTTATTGTTGAAACTTTTGACATTCTTTATGATATGTATTTTTGAGAAATAATAATTCTCATCACTTTCTCTAATTATGTCTCTAATTATTTGTTCATGTGAAAAAAGAAAACCAACTAAGTAATCAACTCAAGAATAGCCAAAATTTTACTTCCCTTAATAATTATTGCTACATGATTCCACCTCAGTGTTAAAGATATCAACACTTTTTTAACCACAACCTCTTTTTTCATTATTTTTCTAAGAGTGGTCATCTTATTGACCATATAACTTACCCTTGTAACATAATAATCATTGATGCTTTTAGCTTCTTACATCTTCAAATTTTCAAATTCTTTCTTCAATGTTTGTAGCTTGATAACTTTGACTTAATCATTTCCTTAGTAAGAAAATTATATCATCTTCTAGAGACATTCTTGACTATCTTTGTAGATACAATTCTTGGAAATATGCTCTTATTGAGAGCTTTATGAATATGAAATTGTTAGGATTAAGGTGCTAGATCAACCTTGTAAATCATATGTTATTAAATTTGTTACAACATCCTTCTCAAGGTATCTCTAAGCCCTAAGGTGTTAGTGGAAAAATGATTTATAATAATATTTTACCTATATTTTGGAAATACATTAAAAAGGTATAAAGGGTTCCATCGATAATAATAATTAATTACTTTTAGTGAAATTAATTATCTCCTCAAGTTTGGCACTTGAAAAGGAGGGAAAGGTAACTATTGATATTTCATACAAATGGTTATTGAATTATCCAAGTTGGATGCTAGGAAAGAAGGGAAAATATTTCTCTTAGGATGCTAAAATGGATGAATTTGCACATTTTGGAGGGAATTCCAAGGAGTGATAAATTTGATTTTTTTTAGGGGCTTTTGGATGCCATAGTTTACCATTGTTTGTGCACATTTTATTTTAGAAACTCTTAGTGGTACCCTTCTTCAAAATATATTATTAATTGGATCCTTGAGATGTTAGATATCTTATTTTGGTTGTTCTTCTAAAATTTCATAGGATCATAGGTGTTGTTATGTTGAAATTAGAGAAATATTGAAGGAAGTGTGTTAATTTGTAGTATTTTTCTAAGATAATGCATACAAGTTGCCTCTATTCTTACTAGAATTTTTCTTTGCAAGGGTTTATTCATGTAAATCTCATGTAATGTGTTGTTCTCATGTGGTTTATTAATTTATTTTATTGTTTATTTTATTTTCTAAATATATTAATATAATTTTATAAGTAATAACACTTAGTTGAATGTTATTTCATGAACATGCATACTTAATTTTAGATTTCAATGTCATAGTAGTTTTCCTCTTAACATTTGGTATAAAAGTTAGGCCACCTTTGGTTTATATGGTTGGAATTTTTTTTTGACTACAATGATATTTCTAGTAAAAAAGTTACATATTTATGTGTGGAAGTAATGACTACATCTACATGTTACATTGATACTGAGAAGTTCAATAGAACTTACTATGAGTTGTGAAAGCTAAAAATGGAGGATATTTTGGAAGAGGGAGATAAATGGACAATTAAAATAGGAATTTAAGCCTAAAATATTTCCCAAGACTTGTGGGATAAGGTGGATAGTAAAGCACAAGGAATTGAAATGAAATAAAATAGGGGTTTACCAAAATGGAAAGTTAACTCCAAAGAGTGAGAATAGACCCTATATTCCTCCATTTCATTAGGAAATGAGATACTCACAATGAATTGATTATCAACCCTTAGGTGAATCAATCCAAAGTGAGAATCTTCAAGTTTCCTTATGCTTGAAGGACAGGGATCAAGGTCAAACAACACTTTGGGGAGAAAAAACTAAAAATAGAAAATCATCTCCAAAATTCAATTTATCACATGGATCTTGAAGATTAAGCATAAAAATGAGAGAAATAGCAAAGTTTTTGACAAATCTAAGAGGGAATAACATTGTGTACCTATCATAGAACGAAGTTTCTGCAAGCCCATTAAGGACTCATTCACCCATGGGTGAATGGGTCCAAGTCACCTTTTCTAGAAATATGTGAATTTGAAATATGAGCCTAAAACTTGCACTTCTTTCTTGTAGCTTTGAACCTTCACTCCTGAATCTGAGTCTATGACAAATTTGTAAAACAAAAATTGTTGTTTGGTTGTGGATGGGGGTTTGCCTCAGTCAAACCCCTAGTTTGGTAATTAAACCTTGACAAAAAGAATATATTTGAAACATGAAAGTGTGTGAAAGCCTTAATATTAAGTGTGTCTAAGATTATAAGAGATTAAATACAAAGAAACCCTAATCACATGTGCTAGAATAGGATCCCTAAATGAAACAATAAATAGTGACAAAGACCTACTTTGGGAGATATCAAATCACCCTAATAGATCACAAATCTGAATATACCTTCCTTTAGGAAGAAAGTAGAATGATAACAAAAGATGGAACCACTTAGGAAACAAGTCATTAGGCTTGGTTGAATGGCTTGGTTCATCTCCCAAAGCTTAAAATCCATCATGATCCTCCATAGGCATTTATCATCAATCTTTGACAATGCTCGATCTTGTTGACAAAATGAGCTTGAAGACCTGCAAAAATAAATAGAATGTTGCTCCAAGACTTCAACTTTGAACGCTTGATTGATTTATCCTTGCTCTTGAATGCAAAATCTTGTGATCTCATGTGAATCTCTTGCTTGTCTAGTGAAAAATGATTAAAAGACTTAGCTTTATAGGCTTCCTTTCTATTTAAAAATGCATAAATTATGAGAGGTCACTAAAATAGTTCCAAATTATGTTTTAAATTGTAAGTTCTCTTAGAAAGGAGTACAATTTTCTACACTACATTTAGCCCCCACTTTAGCAGCCATATGACATTACATGCATATGCAAGCTAAAGGAATTAGAATAAAAGGGATACTCATATGGATTTATGTGCACATAGGGAGAATGAAGCCCCCATTATCGCCATCAATAAAACCATGATGTTAGGAACCACATCCTACAATACTAATTCACTAGTCATTCAAAAATTCTCTTATAAAGCTTCTATAGAGAATCGAATTCAAGGGTAGATGTATGCGCTCCCCACCCCCACGCCCCCCTGAATTTCACTTACTTTAGGGAGGTGGAATCAGGGTAGCCATGGAACCACATCAAATTACTTGGCTTCGATGATGTGAATGCTTATAATAAGGTATTATACTTACAACACCACATATTGATAGGAATTAGGTTAGATCTGGGATGGAATAAATAATTCAACACAACAAACTACGTCAAAAATGTAGTTCACTAACCCCCAATATTCTGATTTGAATAAAAGTATTAATAAAATATACTTTTCTTAATAGAATTTAGTATATATGAATAAAAATGACACTTTTATCTATCATTTTGGCATTTACTTTTTTTCAATTTACCTTGGTGTAAAGTGATTGAAGATTCCTAGCAAACAAGCATATAAGCCTCCTAGACTTGAGATTCTATGTGACGAGGTAGCGTGGGACATGCTCCAACATATGGTAAGTGGATTCTACTCTGCTTTTTCTTTGCATTCATGTATTTATAAATATTTTTTTCACATTTCTATAAGTTTTTAGGAGCCTGGAAAAAACGTTGCAAAGTGTCCTTTGGTGCAAAGCGTCCCTCTTACTTGTAATGTGTCCAAAAATTTCTAAAGTGTCCAGGATCCCCCCATCCAAAAAATGGCACATGTGTCAAAGTTTGGTGCAAAGTGTCCTAGAGCAACTTTAGTGAAAAAATTATTATTTAATCTATATATTTAGAATTTTTTTTTCTTTTTTATTCATTAGTTCCCTCCCCAAGATTGAAAAAACCTAGGAGGAAGATAATTTTGTCACCTCTAAGAGCATATTTCTCAACTATCAATGGAAGAGATTAGTACCTTACAACAAACATGATTATTTTGGGTATACCTCATGCCACATATGAGGTATCATGATGGTATGTTGATGGCCCTTATAGAGAGGTCAGACATAGATATGTGCACCTTTCACCTTCATATAGGGGAGATGACCGTCACATTAGAGGACATTCATTGCATCCTGTGGATACCTATTTGAGGGAAGCTTTTCCATTCGATAGATGAGTGGAAACTTGAGGAGATGTGAGATGATATTCAGTACTATCTAGGTCAGCCCATCCAAGAGGCGAGTGCATTAGAACCCATGTCAAGCTTAGATGGATTCTTTAAACATGGGCACTAGTGTTGAGGTGCATTATGATAGTTACTACAATATTAGCACTAGTTCTTGATGAGCGAGACACACACTTAGATGGAGGATTGGTTCATATCATCTGAGACATGGAGGCACATCAGACTATTTATGATTTGGGTCGTAGTATGCTAGCACATCCATACTATGATCTCAGGCACTTTTTGTATAAAGAGTTGGATAGCATAGTACATTGTATGCTCTTGTAGGTATGGTGCTTCAAGCACATCACATGTATGAGGCCTACAGGATAGCCAATCATAGTGGCCATGGGCTATCTATGAGCCTATAGCTATTCTTTGAGACGCCCTTGGTAGGATGGATATTTGCTACATTGGTAGGTCAAATTCGACCACTTGGATGAGGAGGACATAGTATGGAGACCATATCTCACAATACCCTAGTGGGTAGATGAGAGACGTCAGTTGGTTAGGATGCAATAAGATCAATTTATACTAGGATGACATGATTACATATAGTGAGACCCTTCTATTATGATCATGTCATGCACTAGTTTGGACAAGTTTAGGTTCTATTGAGGCCATGGTCTATGTATCTACAATTAGCATGAAGTGCTAGTAGGCCCAGAGATAGCCGTCGCCTCGCTATTTATGATGTTCACTAGAGTGATTCAAAGGCGAGGACCATGACATTCCCCTAGTATCTGATGTTGATGATGTGGGCACTATAGTAGCCTATGAGCAGTGGTGGATTGGAGCACATCCACCTCATGTATTTCCTAGGAATCACCTTGCAAGCCATGTAGGACCTCTCCCAAGTCACTGAGATGATAAGGATGATGAGGATATCGATGGAGATACAGATGATGCGGGTGTAGTACCAGACATATTTCTTGATGAGGAGGACATCCAGTCGATGAGTGATGATCCTAATGAGATAGATGAGGCCCCAGTTGGCCTCGAGAGGAGGGATTCAACTCTTACTCGGGTCACTAGAGCAAAGTCAGTAGTTGCAGAAGGGACTAGCATTCATGAGTGTGGAGAGGCTAGTGGTAGCGAGCCATCCACACTTCCTACACAGGAGGGGTTTGTTGTTACACAGTTATACCCTGACTGGTGGGTTGGAGATCTAGGTGATGATGTGTTATTTATCCTTTATTATGCTTTTACACACATGCATATAATTTATATATATCATGATATGTATTGATATATTTTATGATTTCCATCTTACAAGGTCCACATGAGAGTGGTGTGATATCTATTAGTGGGTGACCACAAAGATGGTTCCTCCTTTTCCCCCACAGGAGTATATACCTTTAGAGTACATGCCCCCACGTTCTACAGGGTGACATGCATATCTCATTGAGCTAGTTGTGAGATTGAGGGTAGCAAATGAGAGTGTGAACAAATGCATTAACCTAGCTGAGTCTAGGGAGGAGAAAATTATATAGCAGCTCTTAGCATTACAGGAAACATATGATGAGATCCAAGAATATTGATTTTCAATAGACAGTAGAGAGGAGATGGTCCCATGATCAGAGGTCTTAAGGCTAGAGAGGGAGATGGCTAGGTTGTAGGTAGAGAGATTGCATAGACTAGGAGTGCGTTGAGGTACTCATACGGGGAGGCAAGAGCAGTTGGAGAGGCACATGGCCTATAGGTAGCCATGAGATATATGAGTAGATCATGATTACATTCTACCATATATCGATGAATGCCATGGTAGGGCTAGCATATGCCTCATAGAAATGGGGTCTCACGATGATGTAGGGTTGACAAGGTAGGGGAAGCATGAAAAAAATCCTCATAGAAATGGGGACTCATGGTGATGTACATCATCGTGAGTCTCTGTTTCTATGAGGCATTTTTTCATGTCGCCCCTACCTTGTCAACCCTACTGCATTTGCAAGCTAGTGAGCTCACTAGCTTGCCAATGCTCACATGATTTTTTGGATGGAATTCCTTAAAGAAATGTGGTAATGTGGCATGCCATGATTGCAAGATAGGCTCAAAATGGAAGCATGGATAAGGCATTTGAATTGTTTGACAATAATGTTTTCGTAGAAATCTATGCAAAATGTGGTACCTTTGACAAGCTAGTGAGCTCACTAGCTTGCCAATTTGATAGGGTTAACAAGGTAGGGGAAGTGTATACCTCATAGTGTAGATATGCAAATAATCTTAATCGACATCATACATCTAATTCCAATCAATTAACATCATTTCCTCTATTAATCAAATAAAGTAATTTATTAGTTTAATTCACTAAAGTCCTCTTGCTTAATTAAATAAATCAATTTATTTAATTAAATCACTAAAGTCCTCTTGTTTAATTAAATAAATCAATTTATTTAATTAAAACAGTAAATTCTTCTTGTTTAATTAATTAAATCAATTTATTTAATTAAATTCCCAAAGTCCTCTTGCTTAATTAAATAAATCAATTTATTTAATTAAATCCTCAAAGTCTTCTTATTTGACTAAATAAATCAAATGATTTAAATCAAATTCACTAACCCACTCAAAGTTAATTAAATTTTAAATTAATTAACTTTAATCCTAATTACCCATTCTCTAGCTTTTGACTGAACCTCGACCAAACTCAACCCTTGACTAACCCACCCACTTGCACATGAAAATCAAATTTTCTAATTAACTAATTATCTCATTTTCCCTCTCAAAAGGGAATATTCCTTCATTTGACTTTCTCATTCAAACAATTTCTCCCCCCAAAGCAATTCAAGCACATGCATTTCATGTCTCTCAAACATGCATTTGGTGCCTCTTACAAACAAACACAAAGTGTGATCAATCCTTACCCATTGGCATTGAGACAAATGTCTCAATCTCATTGGTTCTTTCTTAATCCCACATTCTTCCTATTCTTCAATTCTTCAAACCTCTAACTTATAAATAGAGGCCTTCTCTACTTGAAATCTATCCATAGTTTTATGCATCTACACTATACATAATTTTTTCTTCATCCTTTGCATCTTGCTCATCATTTTGAAAGCTTATCAAGGGCTACTTTTCACATCAAAGTAGCACCAATCCACTATGGGATAGGTATACACCATGTTTTCATATGCTTTTGTTTAGTTTAATTGTTTCTTTGGTTGCATATTTAACATGGTGGAGTATTTCATAGAGATGTTTTGTTTGTTTTTCTTTAAATATCTAACCATGCTAATGTGTGTTATAATTTGAACATTTTGTAGATTTTAACATCTACATAATGGTGCTAGAAGGAGGGCTTTTTTGAATCCGATCTTGAAGATCTTTGTTTATGCTATTGGTATTATTCCAATTTGTTACAATCTTGAATATGATTGAATATAGTATATATGATTGTGTTCAACAGGTTGCTTTATAGCTTATTTTCATAATTCAAATTATAACTGCCTTGTATTTACATTTCCTTTTTTTTATATACCAATGTAAACTAGATAAATAAATAAAAACAGACCCATAGATTGTTAATTAATAGATAATAGATAATATATGACAGCAGTTGGGTCATTGTTAACAGTTGGATTGTCAACTAATAGATAATATATGACAACAAGTTTCTACCTTTTGAATATGAGATGGATAACATGGTTTATTTTGGATCAGTCGTTTAGAGGTTGACATTGAAATTGAGCATTGGAACTAAGGAAAAGTAAGTAGATGCGAATTGGAAAAGTGAACAAGAATTTGACTAAAGCATTTTTAAATGTTTATTGTAAAATCCTAGAGCATCAATTTCTCACTTTCATTTTCTATTTTGGAACAACTCACTTCATTTTTGGGGTTTAAAATTAACCATTGATTCGACATTTCCAGGTTGGTTAAAATTAACCTTAGAAACATACTAGATTTTGATTTGGTCTAAAATTGAACAAACAACTTTCAAACTCAAATTTGGTGCTATAAAAAGAATCCATTATTGCTTTGAGGTGTAAAATGAACATGTGTCTTTTGTGATTTGTAATTTTTTTTACAAAGTAATCTCATTCAAAAAGTCGTATGCACTTCTCTCGCACTTCATGACAATCTTGAGAATAAAAAGTATTTTTTCCTCATTGAACAAAGTTTGTGAGTGTGAGTTGAGTATATCACATGTGTTCTCTCCTTGTTTCTAAACAAAGATCGATCGAACTACAGATGTGCTTGCTCGCTTTTGTTTATCCTTGGATGGCTTGCCTTGTGCGAAAAAGTAATCACCCAAGGGAATGACCCAACCGGGAACACGCTAAATACAAGCAACTTCCAACCGGTATATAAGTGTGGGTACTTGAGGAAAGTTCAAGTATCATGAGGATTGTTTCGACAAGAAGCGAAGCAATGGTCTCTTGCCGTATGGATGATCCCCCATGAATGGATTGCCTATACTAGAACCTCTTGTTTAGAAGGCCCAAATCCTTAATTTATTTGTTGATGCAAGAACAGTCGTTCTAAAGCCATCCCATATTTTTACGGCTCTTAGTAGAGATGAGAAGTATTCCATGGGAGTTTCATGGGTATTGATGCTTGGCTAACCCAAGAAGCGAGTACACTGTAAGGGGGAGCTTGTGTGGTCAAGCATCTAATCATCTACTAGGAGTAGGCGTAGCTAGATTTATCCGAGTGGGAATTCAAAAAATATTTCCTTTTTATCCATAGGGTTGTGCATGTTCTTGGAATCAAAACACCTTGCTTGGACCTTAAACATTGGAAACAAACATTCAACATGATCATCAAAATTTAAACCCTTTAGGAAGCAAATACCTTTGATAAAATTCAAGTGTTATTGCTTGCCCTATGGATTCTATCCTTAGAGGCTTCTGAGCATTTGGATTTATATCTCCATTTTCTCACTAAATTCAATAATAGGGAACCTTTTCCCTAATTTCCTTGATTTCCACATAATGGACCTTGTGGGATGAGAAGAAATTGGGATATTGGACATTTAGTTTGAAAACCTAATCAAGAATTGTTTGTGGTAAAAAGGAACTCACTAAGAAAAGAAAAGAAACAATTGGACCTCACACATGTACTCTTTCAAATGATTTCCCAAAAGATCAAAATCTGAAAACCAAATTCAAAAGGTCTTAGTCAAAAAGCTCGCAAGAAAAGGTTGTCTATGCTTTACGAGTTTAGAGAAAGATTGACATTCAAATTTTACAAACGTGCATCAAGGAACAATCCAAATTTGTATTCATTTTACTATTGTCAAAATCCAAGTTTCTTTCAAAGATTTGAGTATCTCACATAGGAAGTATTGCATGTTCTTCAAACACCGAGGTCTTGTAAACAAGAGTCTTTTTAGGTTCATCTTAGGATGAAAACCAATCACTTTCATCCATCCTCAAACATCAATCAAAATCATTTCACCAACAACTCATGGAAATATTGAAAAAGTATTCTATACTAAACTTTTGGAAAATCCTTGAATCAGAGTCAAAAAATCAAAGTCATCTTGTTTTGGCTAGGTGTGTGTAGAGGCATCCTTCTCCTTACACTTAGTCAAAATTATCATTTGATGAGAAAGTTTATCCCATAGATAACATCCAACATCTTAGGGTCTATTTTTTCATTATCCAAAATCAAAATCCAAATCCAAAAACAAAAATCAAAGTCAACCAAATCCAAAACCAAAACAAAATCAAAGATCCAAAATCAAAACAATCAAACATCAAAATCCAAAGTCCCAAAGTCTAGTATCCCCCTCAAGATTTATCAAGAGTTCAAACATTCATATAACCTATCCTTCATTTATCTCATCATCATCCTTTGATAATCTTCATCCTAGACTTTCTTTTTTTTGCCTAAAAGTCTGGGTCAATCTAAGGAGTTAGAGATTTATCTCCCACATTCCTAAAAATTGATCCCTATTTTATGGTTCAATCTAGATCTCAACACAAGAACATGGAAGCCAACAAGGAAACATCTACTTCAAGTGACTTTAGTCAAACCACTCCTGAAATAAATCCCATTGGATCAAGCAATCCCCCACCCAACCTTCCTCTAGTATCACAAGACCTTCAAGAGGGTCAAGTAGAAGAAATCACCGACAATGTCTTGGGAATGACATAGGATGAAATCATAGAAATGGTCCAAAACCCCGAAAATCATAGGATTGTTAATACCATGATGAAACTTAATCCTTTGCAATACATGCTAGAATTCGAAAAAGAAGGTGCTAAACTCCCTTCTAACTATTATATAAGCACCATTGTGGAGAAACCTTTTGAAAATATGTCGTTTGTACCATTCACCTCACCCATTCAAGGCATCGTCCAACCCATTCCATAATCCACATCATCTCTTGCCACGAAACAACCCATTTTCAACAAGAGTTCATTACTCCATCCTCTTCAAACACACCCCCTTGTCAATAATCAAAATTTGGATGCAAATATCATTGCAGGAACATCAAATATTGTCCCTCAAAATCCCCTGCATCAATATGTCCCACTCGTCTTCCATGACACCAATAATCCATCCTCTTTTCATACAATGCTAGCATATGCTCTTAACACACAAGTTTCTTTCCCATTGGTGTAAACGAGTCTATTCAAAGAAGGACTCTTTGGGTCCTCATCGTCACTTTCTCCAGGAAATCTACCACCACTTCCACCAATCCCACCTCCGATTCCACCACCACTACCTTTAATACCACTAACATCTACATCAATCCTTGGTTTAGGGAAACCCCCTCTACCTAACATCCCAATCACAAATCAATTGAACCAAAATAATCCATCCATCCAAACAACACCATCAATCCCCATACATCAAAACATAGCCTCATAAGGACCCACCATATCAATCACACCACTCACATCAACACAACCCCAAATCATCACTCAAATAGCAATTCCAAATCCTCTATCACCGCCACCAAATCCAAATGTGGAAAACCAATACATGACATTACAAGAAGCTCATCAATCCTATCAAACATCACTCCTACAATACTAAAATCAACAAGCTGCACCAGTTGCACAACAAGCAAAAGTGCAACAAGCTGCCCAGGTACAAGCTCAAACTTTGTTGGAACAACAACAAGCCACACAAGTTGCTCAAGCAGTACAAGCCACTCAAGCAACAAAAGCCACACAAGCCACACAAGCTTCCCAAGCTACCCAACAAGCTCAAGTGCAAGATCAGGCACAATATCAAGCACAACAAGCACATGTGCAAGCACAATACCAAGCTCAACAACAAGCATACTAGAAAGCATTGCAGCAATATCGAGAACAACAAGAAGCAACCCAAATCCTATCCCAGCAACAAGAATTGTTGGCACAACAACATCAGGCCCAACAAAAATCCTTGTTGGCACAACAACAGCAGGACCAACAACAATTGCAAGCATACTTGGCACAACAAAAAGTGCAACTACCTCCCACCAACACACCAACCAATCCACCCATCACTCCCACAATCACACCACCTCAAAACACCTTCATTCCACCTCCCGATCCTCAAGGCGATGTGTCAACAGAGATCAAATTCCTCTCACAACAAGTGCTTGACCTCCAATAAGGGAAAACAATGAAAAAACTAGAGAACTTGTGCCCTTACCCGTTCGATAGGAGCATTGCAATGAAACTGTTCCCACAAGGATTTGAAATTCCAAAACTTGAAAAATACAGAGGAACGAGAAACCCTAAAGATCATATCAAGGAGTTTCAAATACATTACATGTAAGTCACATACAATGACACTTACCTAATGCGACTGTTTCCTCGTAGTTTGGCAAGACCCTCCATGGAGTGGTTTTCTCATCTTTCGGGAATCAAAAAATTTGAAGAAATTGATGATGCATTCATCCAAAAATATTCATTCAACATAGGGATGGATGTGAGTCTAGAAGAGTTATCCGCTCTAAAGCAATCCAAGGGGGAATCATTTGCTTCATTCTTACAATGATGGCAATCCAAGGCCAATAGAAGCAAATGGGCCATGCTAGAGGAACAACAAATAT
>VDFB02288478.1:0-19663 GCA_007258455.2 Sequoia sempervirens
GATATATGATGGAGATGTATTGTATTCAGCACATGATGTTTATTATTTTGATTATGTGATGGCCCTTATTGACATTATGTATGATGTTTCCTTTATGCAGCTATATGAAATGATTTATGATGTGATTCCACATGCATATATGTACACACATTTATATGTATGACTCATGGTTTATGCTTTATGTTTTTATGGATGGATGATTTATGATTGATGCATATGTTTATATGAGTCATGACGTATGATTTATGGATGTACATGTGGATGGACAATTTATGATTAATGCATATGTTTATAGGATTTATGATGAATGATGTATGGATGTACATGTAGATGGATGACTTATGTATCTTTACATGATGTATGATGTATGATTTATGGATGCATATGTTTTCATGGTTTATGATGTATGACTTATGGATGCACATGTGGATGGACGATTTATGCATGTTTATATGATGTATGAGTTATGATTTATGGATGCATATGTTTTCATGATTTATGATGTATGACTTATGGATGCACATGTGGATGGACGATTTATGCACGTTTATATGATGTATGAATTATGATTTATGGATGCACATGTTGATATAATTTTTGATGCAATTAAATGCCAATAACGACCGTTATGAGGATGCGGGTAGGCGATAGGCGGATGGAAGATTGCATTTGCCAAAAACAACCATTAATATCCTGAGAGGAAGAGGACCGACAAGAGGAACAAAGAACAAGAGTACTTGCACAACCAAAATCATAAGTTGTGGTTAGGGTGCATGCAAGTGGTGGAAATGCAGTGAAAATAAAATTTTGCCATCTTTGGAGCATTGATTTTTACTATAGCATAGGGTACCAAGCACCTTGATATAAAAGACCAAGGCGAGCGAGTACTCTATGCATGAAACAAACACAGCAAACAATAAGGTTATCCCAACACCCCAAGGTCATGATGACCTCGGTCGGGCCTGGTGCTGTAATAACCAAAAACACACACAGTTGTCCCAGCATAACACAAGACCTTAGAGATCTTGGTGGGTCGTACGAGGGACAACCGAGAAGACAGTAGACAAAACAAAGGATCAAGGCATGCCCCCATTTCAACAAGCCAAAGCACGTCATGGTATGGTAGACCAAGGTGACCTTGACGAGTGATAGGAAGGAACCCAAAATGATAAACAAAAAACCCAAAAGCATCAAAAGATCAAAATAAGACAACGGGTCCTTTGCCATACGATCACGGTGATGGGTGTGATTGATGAGGTCTAATAGGAAGGGTTCATCCTGTTGAGACCAAGGATGGATGCGAGAGTAGGATGATCCAGGTGACGCGGGATGTCATCGAAGGACAAGGTCTTGTAATGCAAGGGAATTTTGTTTGTTAAGAACTGGTTAGATGTGAGCATAACCTGATGATGAAGCAAAAAGACTGACACAACCTACAGACCTAGGGGCTCGGGGGCCGATCATAGATTAGCCTTGCCTACGTGAAAGCGCAGAGCCCTCGTAGTTCTAGAAAATACCACGGATAAAGCAAAAAGAAGACCAATGGGAACCAATGATGGACAAATGCCCTGGGGGCGAATCAAATGATCAGCCTTGCCTACGTGACAGCGCAGGGGCGACGTAGTTCGACTGACGGTCACGACGTGATGGGGTCTAGGTGAGGACCGACGTGACGGATGACGCCACCTGATGACAACAACACGAGTGACGCAAGCTCAGAGTGGGATACTGAAAAGCTCAGGAGTGGGGAATAGGCTAGGTGGGTCGTCCAATACTCAATCCAATATTTACCAAGCAGCCTAGGATGAGACGGGTGAGGGCAACGGTGTGGGTGAAGGCATAAACTAACTAGGATGTCAGGTAGATAATGGTTAAGCCCTCTATGGATGATGCCTGTTGCCAGGTTTTCACCACCCATACTTGTCCAAGGCGCCACCAAGAGGTAGTTTTCACCATAGGACGGATTTATTTCTCTTGACTATTTTTGAAATTTTTATTTTTTTTTAATTTTTTTTTATTTTTTGGGACTAGGTGGGGTGATCGAGCAGACTTAGGCGTAGAACTTTTTTAAATGCATGACATTGATAGGCTCGTCTAGGGGGTCTCCTTCAAGAGTAGTCAACCTGTATGCCCCAGATCCATATTTAGCAGCTATGATATAGGGCCCCAACCAATTGGCCTCAAATTTTCCCTTCTTGTCCCTATCTTGCTGAGTACGCTGGTTCTCCTTAAGGACAAGCTCGCCTACCTGGAATTGGTGAGGGTGAACCTTCTTGTTGTAACTACACTTGAGGCGATTTTGATATGCTTGCAGATGATCGTAGGCCTTTATTCTGCATTCGTCCAATAACTCTAGCTGTGCAAGCCTCGCAACACGAGCATCCTCTTCACTGATAAGGTTCTTAAGAGAGATTCTCAATGATGGAAGTTCAACCTCGATTGGCAAGACGGCTTCAGCACCAAACACCAAAGAGTAGGGGGTGGCGCCGGTTGGGGTGCGGATGGATGTGCGATAGGCCCAGAGGGCAGGATGAATATGGAGGTGCCAATCTCGTCCAGTGTTATTGATGACCTTTTTGAGAATACGGACGAGGGTTTTGTTGGTCGCTTCTGCCTGACCATTACCCTGGGGGTAATACGGCGTTGACCAACGGTGCTGAATATGGAAGGTTTCGCATAGGTGCTTCATGGCCTGGTTTTTGAATGGTCTTCCGTTGTCGGAAATGATGGTAGAAGGGATACCATATCTGCAGAGAATATGGTAGAGGATGAATTTAGAGATCTGAATGCCAGTGATTTGTGAGAGGGGGATTGCTTCTACCCACTTGGTGAAATATTCGGTGGCGGTGATTATGAAGGTATGACCGTCAGATGAGGGTGGGTGAATCTTTCCAATCAAGTCAAAACCCCATTGAGAAAACGGCCATGGTGCCAGGAGGGGCTGAAGATCTTGTGCTGGAGCATGGATTAAATCTGCATGTTGCTGACATGGGAGACACTTCTTTACAAACTCACAAGCATCATGTTCTAGCGTAGGCCAATAATACCCTGCTCGCAAGATTCTCTTGGCTAAAGCCATACCATTTGAATGCGCTCCACAAACACCGCCATGTACCTCCGTTAATGTAGCATGGGCTTCGGTCTCATTTAGGCATCTGAGGAGGATTCCATCATACCCGCGATGATAAAGCGTATCACCGACAATGACGTATCGAGATGAACGGTGGATAAATGATTTACGTTGGTTACGTGTAAGTTCTGGGGGTAGGGTATTGTCACGGAGGTAATTATATATGTCTTGGTACCACGGGGAGGCGGGACCTACAACATCGCACACCATGTCAGTGTCAGGAACATCATATGCAGGGATTAATAGTTGTTCGACAAGAAACTCACACTCTGTTCGATCTCTGGGCATGTCGATCAAAGAACCAATAGTGGCCATGGCATCTGCTGCTTTGTTCTGCACCCGAGGGATTTGGTCAAACTATATGGAGGTGAAGTATTTCTTGAAATCGTCCACCATGCGCTTATAGGGTAGCAGTTTGTCATCCTTTGTGAGGAATTCATCATTAACTTGTCTGATAACCAACAAGGAATCCCCAAAGACTTTCAAATGTGTAATATGCCACTGTTTTGCAATTCTAAGGCCGGTGAGGAGGGCTTCATATTCTGCCATATTGTTGGTGCAGGGAAACGCTATCCTGAATGATTTTGGGATGTAGTCACCTTGAGGGGTGACTAAGAGAATTCCTGCCCCAGATCCACTGTGAGTGTATGAGCCATCAAAGTATAACGTCCAAGTTGGTGCTTCTGTTACTGTGTAGATTCCTTCATCCGGGAATTCAGTGTCTATTGGGTATGCATCTACTAGTGGTGCTTCAGCCAACTGATCAGCAATAACCTATCCTTTAATAGCTTTGCGCTCTACATACTCAATGTCAAATTCACTTAGTAGCATGACCCATTTGGCCATGCGGCCAGTCAAAGTAGTTCTAGATAACAGATATTTCAAAGGATCAATTTTAGCAATTAATTTGACTGGATGACTAAGCATGTAACGGCGGAGTTTCTGTGTACTGAAGACCAGCGCAAGGCACGCTTTTTCCATAGGAGAGTAATTTAACTCATAGCCGACTAGTGTTCTGCTGATGTAGTAGACTGCCCTTTCTTTGAGTGACTCATCATGCTGTGCCAATAATGCCCCCAGTGCGACTGAGGTAGCAGAGATATAAAGTAGGAGGGGTTTTCCTGGAATAGGCGGCATCAGAATCGGGGGATGAGCTAAATATTCCTTGATTTTGTCAAAACCCATTTGACACTGTGGGGTCCATCGGAAGGTGGAATCTTTCTTCAGGAGATGGGTAAATGACTGACATTTATCTGCAAGCTGGGCTATGAACCGACGGATAGACTGCATCTTTCCCTGGAGGCTCCTTAGCTGTTTGAGATTGCGTGGAGGGGGCATGTCTAGGATAGCCTTGACCTTAGCAGGATCAACCTCAATGCCCCGGCGAGAGACTATGAAACCTAACAACTTTCCAGAAGTGACCCCAAAGACACACTTTTTTGGATTCAGCCGCAACTTATAATGTTCCAACCGCTCAAATATCTTCTTCAAGATTGCAGGATGTTCTGCTCGTGTTCTAGATTTCCCCAATAGGTCATCAACATAGTCTTCCATGATGATGTGGATAAGGTCATGGAAGATAACCGTCATGGCTCTCTGATATGTCGCCCCCCAATTTTTAAGACCGAAGGGCATAACATTGTAGCAGAAAGTGCCCCAAGGAGTGGTGAAGGCGGTTTTGTGTTGGTCCTAAGGTGCAATTCGGATCTGGTTATACTCGGAGAAGCCATCCATAAGGGACAACATCTCATGTCCTGCTATTAGGTCGACCAACATGTCAATATTGGGTAGGGGGAAGTCATCTTTGGGGCAGGCCTTGTTGAGATCCCTGAAGTCTGTACATATCCGAATGTCGCCATTTGGTTTAGCAACTGGAACTATGTTGGAGATCCATTCAGATTAGTTGATTGGCCTGATAAATCCTGCCTCCAACAACTTCTCTAATTCCTTCTTGACTAACAATGCGACTTGCGGATGCATCTTGCAGAGTTTTTGCTTGACAGGTTTAGCGTCTGGGTTGATGTCCAGGTGATGAACCACCAAGGCGGGATCTAATCCTGGCATGTCTGAATATGACCAAGCAAAGTTAACAATTCCCTCCTGGAGTAGCTGCGCAAAGATTGGAAACTCTTGTTCGGAGAGTGACTTGGCTACATAGGTGATCTTAGGATTTTCAGTAGTTCCCAAATTAATCTCTTGCGTCTCTTCAATCAGAATAGATGATCTGGTAGATAGCTGAGTTCCTATAAGGGGAAGATGAACATCTCCATCTTCTAGCGCCTCTTTGAGGTTTTCGCCATCAGATGCGTCCTTTATTTTTACTTTTTCCAGGTCACGAAGTGCCTCGGGGAGGTTTTCACTAGATGACCGTTTGTTATTCTTTTTATTCTCACTTTTGTGATTGGAGTGTTCATCCTCCCCCAATCCCATGAGGTTGACATATGTATCCGCAGACATAGTGACAGGCGTGCTAGTTCGTAGGTCCCAATCAATGAGCTCGGGATGGCAAAGGGATAGGCTAATGGTGCAGACGGATAGGCATTCAAACATGGAGGATAGGTCGATGTGATCGACGTCATCATACGCACGTATGATGGATTCTTCCTCGGGTATGTCTTCCAATAAGCCGTCGTCCACAACTACACTATTGGAGGCATTAGACAATGTTTCGGGGCCCTTTTGCTTTCTGTCATACCCAATGCCCACATTCTTTGGTAACAGACATGTATCAATGGGTTGTAATCACCCTTGTTCTTGCTTTCCTAGACCTCTGCCTTGATAGTTATGCTTTTCCACGAACTTTGTCGGCCAGGGGTACTTTTCTTGGAAGTATTCCTTGAGAGGAGTTTCTGGCGGAGGCTCTTCTCGGTAAACCCATTGGCTTATGTCTTCTTCGGGCGCATCTGTCTTGATACTTGGGGATACAAAGGTGGTGGTAGGGATCTGCGTGCCACTGAAGGTGACAGTCTTGTCTTCCTTTGGGGTAGCACGGGAAGGTTGACCGTACTCGTGTGGCGATGGTGGCATGGTCGCCACATTAAGAGAAGTGTGCATTTCGTACTCGCCACACCCTTTGTCAATGATCTGGACTTTTGTGAACGTAGGCTCAGTGGGGGAGGATGGAGTGGTTTTTGCAGTGGATTGTGGATGAACGGGTGATGATTGGGATGCCCCATTTCCAACCCGGGGACAATAATAATGTAAGATGGGAAATGATGCCTGAAGCGGCAATATTGAATGGTTGGGAGTGCATAGATGGTGGTGACCTCTATCCATCGGCCCAGGAATTGAGGCATTGATGGTAGGTGGAAGTCACGACATAGCATGGAGCCATGGTAGGAGGTTATAATGAGTAAATCCGGATCAAGGACATGGCGGTGATGCCGAACCAGGTCCAACTTGGAGCGGGGAAAGGCGATGATCCCATACGAGATTCCCGCTTTTCGCATTGTCATAAGCCTTCGGTGCGATAATGCGGTTTGCTTAAGTCTGCTTGGGTATACCCCACCTGTTTTATGAATTTTAAAGTGCACAAGTTGAGGGCAGAGCCATTATCTACCAAGACCCTTTTTACTTTATGCCGAGCAACCACGACTTCAATATGTAAGGGACGATTGTGATTGACGTCAATGTTGGGCATATCATTGTGGCTGAAGTGTAGTTGGTGGGATGAATCCAGGTGTCCTACCAAGGCTTGGAACTGTGTAGGATCCATATTATTAGGCACATGAGTTTCCTGTAGAGCTCTATTGAGGATTTCTTGATACACAGGGGAAGACTTGAGTAAATCCAAAATGGAGATATGTGCAGGGGTCTTTCCCAGGTGATCAAGGATATTGTACTGGGAAGTTACAGGAGTAGGTTGAGCGGGTGTGGAGGCTACAGGAACGGTGATGCTGGCCCGTCGTGTGGTAACAGCACATTCGGGGTCTTTAGCTTGGACGTGTATCATGGATACACGAGGTTCTACCTACTCAATGTAATGAATAACACCCTCGTAATTGAGGGGTACACTCTTGTAGCTCACGTTATTTGTGTTGTTATTTTGAGGATTACTATTGGAAGTGCTCGGGCCTTGGTTATGATTTGGGAAGGCATTTTGATAGATCTGTAATTGAGCGTTGGATGACAGAGCCTGACTAGGATCAACCTTGATGTCACCTCAATCTATGAGATCCTGGACGTAGTTTTTGAGACCCTGACATTTATTCAAAGAGTGTCCTTTGATTTTGTGGAACTCACAATATTCATTTTCCCTAAACCATGCGGGCGTAGGTTTGGATTCATCAAGCGGCTTGGTGACAGGATACGTGATCGGGTAGCTAATTTGCAACAGTTTGTTGAAGACAACACTCAAGGGTTCTCCTAGTTGAGCATATTGGCGTTTATTGTTCCCTTGGTTATTTTGATTGGACTGTTGGGGAGGACGGGGCGTCCCTTGCAGTACAGATATGGCATTAGGCATGGATTGCTGTTGTTTCTGAGATGTGTTGGCTACGTGGACGTGTTTAGTGTCAGTGACACCATCATTCACTACATTCTTGTTCTTGTTCCAAAAATGTGGCTTGTCATTGAAAGACCTTTCCCTATCTTGGTTATATATTTTGATGTGTCCTTTAGCAATAAGGGCACGCTCAAGGATGGGTCCTTTCTCCACTACCTCCGCGAAAGTGGTGACACAATATAATCGGAAGTTGTGGGCCATGTCAGGATGGGAGTTCTCCACAAAAAGGGTGACCATGTCCTTTTCTTTCAGAGGGGTTTTCATTCGGCTGGCTAGGGCATGCCACCTCTGAAGGTAGCTAGTGAAAGTTTCCCCTTCACGTTGTTTTTCTTTGAGAAGATCCAGGGTATCAGTATCCTTCTCCAAGTTGAAGGAGAAGTAGGAGACAAACCTTTCTGACAAATCCGCAAAATATTTTATAGATCCCTTGTCGAGGGTCATGAACCACCCTAGTGCGTCGCTTCCCAGACTTCGGGGGAACAGTCACAAGAGATAGTTGTCATTGTGGATTACTTCTTGACACTGGGAGTAAAACTCCCGCAGGTGAGCCTTTGGATCTTTGTTCCCCTTATACTTGTCAAATTTTGGTATCTCAAAATGTTTAGGGAAGGGAATCAATGAGATGGAGGGATCATACGGATAGGGGCATATATCTTCGAACTTGAACGATTGTTTTCTAGTCCCTGCCTGGAGATCCTTCAGTGCGGCTTTGATTTCCAGGATGTCTGCATTGGCTGGTGTGTTGGATGGATATTGATGATATGATGATTGTGGATTCTGGGAGGATGTTTGGAGATGGGTGTATGGATGAGGAGGCATCACATCCTACTGATATGCCAAGGGACCTTGTTGATAAAGAGGTTGTTGTTGCGAAGGAGGATATGGATTGGCTGGGTAGTTGTGGGTGGCGTACTATTGGGAAGTGTGGAGAAAGTGTTGTTGATTAGCTTGCAGATATTGGGGGTGTTGATATGACTGTTGTGATGCCCCATAGGAGGGTTGTTGTGGATATTGTTGCTGGTTGTAATAGTTGTAATGATGGGGCGCTTGTTGATATTGTTGTTGATGCACAGTTGGCGGCTGTGGTTGGCGAGACGGGATGTTATGTGATGGTTGCGCTTGCGGGCGTAAGATGGATGCAAGGAATGGAGATATGGTGGGGGCTAAAGGCCGGGGTTGATTTCCTTGCGGTTGATGTTGTGGCGGTTGTGCTGAGAATAGGGGATTGACCAACGGTTGTTGTTGAAGTGGAGGTGCGATTGATATGTTGTGCGAGGGAGGTTGTTGAGCACTAGTGGGAGCGTACGATGATGATGGAGGGATGTTAGATTGGGGCGGCTGTTGAGCTATGAATGACGATGGAGGAATGTTGGATTGGGCTGGTTGTTGGGGCATGAACGACGACGGAGGAATGTTGGATTGGGCTGGTGGTGGAGGATTGAATGACGATGGAGGAGGGACGTTGGATTGGGCCGATGGTGGAGGATTGAATGACGATGGAGGAGGGATGTTGGATTGGGCCGATGGTGGAGGATTGAATGATGAGGGTGGAGGATTGGTTGCTCCTTGAGGCAGATGCAAAGAAGCGAAAGGGTTGCCCCCAGTGTTGACAGGAGGCGGGTTCGAAAGGGGCGGTGCCGGTAGCATTAATGGTTGTGGTTGCAGGATGTTTTGCGGCATGCCATAGGCATAGGGATCGTTGGGATCAATGGTTTGAGGTGCTCCCGTGATCGAGATGGTGGGATGTGTGGGATTTCCAACGGGATACAGGACTGCGTTGCCGAATTCGGGTTGATGCCAACCTTCTATGGGGGCATACGAGCTACTAGGGATGTCATGTGAGCCTTGGGGTACGTTGGATGTTGAGGTGCCATACTTGGATAAGTCGACACCTGACGGTAGCTTGACACCCTTGTCAATCAAGTGAGCCAATATTTTGTCCCCATTTCTTTCGAAGAGGCGTTCTGTCATTTGTGCATTGACAGGGTTGCTAAAGTGTTCTTCGAACGTGAGCTCGGGTTGATCGGCCATGTTTTCCTCCCCAGGGGGTGATGTGTTTTGACCATCCACATTGGATTGCGATGAGGTGCCGTTGTGGGGATCGTGAGGGATATTAGCACCATAGTTAGGATCGGGTGTGATGTTGACCGTGTTGATGGGATTTTGAGGGTTGTTCGATTGGGCATTTAGGGCTTGTTGGTCGGCCATTTTCTTTGCTTGTGATCGAGTTTGAACGGGCATGCAAGATGATCAAGATCAAGATTGATTCGATTTTGATGGGAGATTAGTGGATGATGATTGATTAGGCCGATGTGGCTTGGCTTGATGGGATCGGATTGGATTGATCGGTAGATGTTGGATTTACCTGGATGTCGGGTTTTGATCCGAATAGGTTTGATGGTGTAGGGATCGGATTAATCTGATGATTAGGGTTGGATTGATGATAAGTATGACGAAGACCGAGATCCACAACCGGGTTTAAGAGGGATCCTTGGTAACACTAGGTATTGATTGAGAGGTGGATATATGATAACGACACCAAATCCAACTTGAGATAGAAGCGGATTGATTGGGCCGAAAAGGATGATTGACTTAAGACGGATAGCGATCCTAAGCCAGCTATGATGATTGCGATTAGGGATAAATACCTAGGTCAACTTGGATGGCAACTCCAACGAGGTTTATATGGAATAACAGGGATCGGAGATGAAAAATGGAATTAGGACGAATGGGTAGCGTCTTAGGGGAGACGTATGGCTCTCGAAACAAGCAGAAGAGTGTTCGGAATAAATGACCTTTAAAATGAAGGGATGGAGGCTCGGAATGGACGTTCAAAAGCTTATTTTGGATGCTAAATGGTCGTATTGATGGTCAAAATAGAGGGACAATGCATGCAAAGTGATGATATAGGGTGATCAAAGGACAGGTCCGCCACTTCATTAGGATAGGTCCGCCACTGGACTGGGACAGGTCCGCCCCTGAATTAGGACAGGTCCGCCACTGAATTAGGACAGGCCCGCCACTGAACTGGGACAGGTCCGCCACTGCACTAAGACAGGCCCGCCACTGCACTGGGACAATTTTGCTAAAGGATAAGGTCAAGTCCGCCAAAGGATGAGTTCAAGGTTGATGTTTTGATGGATGGCAAAGGCAAAGGACCCAAAGTGTATCAATCATAAAAATACTTGGCCAAACTGATAATCACTGGTTTTTGCACAAGAAAGACAGTTCAAACAGCACAACCCTAAAATTTAGTAGAAAGGGGTATGGTCAACAAAGTCTTCTATTCTAGGATGCACATGGTTTCTAAGGAGTCCTCGATATACACCCGGTACGTGAGGCCCAAACCGTGAACACCAACCCGTTACAAGCGTGAGTTGGGAACCTTAGCGAGATACTAAAGGCTCGGACCAACTCTTCACGTCATCCCGACGCTTCGCCAATTACAACGTGGTTGGATTGAGGTACAGCTTTCGCTCTCCCCCCTTTATATACCCCGCCGGTACGCGTGGTTGGAATCATCCCTTGGGGTGATGAAATCCCCAAGCAGGTCCCACTAAGAAATTGAAAAAGGGTGACAGAAAAGGACTTGGAAAGCTATGATTTCTCGTCACCCAGGATCGCCAAATGGCGCAAGGGGATTGGATACGTCAAGTAGCTTTCCCAAACATGCCAAGCAAGGTTTATTGACACCTCTTTAATTAAGCTATGTTCCTATTTTATCAAAACACAATTTGGGAAAACTTGAAATTTTTGCCTTCTGTAGGACAGGTCCGCCACTCTGTTAAGACAGGCCCGCCACTGAATTAGGACAGGTCCGCCACTGCACTGGGACAAGCCCGCCACTGAATTAGGACAAGCCCGCCACTGAACTGGGATAGGCCCGCCACTGAATTAGGACAGGTCCGCCACTGAACTGGGATAGGTCTGCCACTGCACTAAGACAGGTCTGCCACTCTGTCAGGACGAGCCCACCACCCCTGGACAGGTCCGCCACTCCAGGACCAGTCCGCCACCGGAAGAGGACAGGTCCGCCACTCTGCAACCTAGACCTGCAAAAATGCAAAAAATAGCAAACGTGAAAGAAAGAGACCCGTTTGTGGGTCCCACCAGGCGTGCCAGAAATGTGATAGGTCGAAATAGGTGTTAGAAAACAAGCAACAAGTTAAAGAGCACAAATAAACAACTAAAACAACCTACACTTCGAGATTAGCCTAAGTTGGAAACAAAACAAGACAAAGCCACGAAATGGAACTTTATACCTTGCGTTGAGTCGATCCTTTGGTTGGCCCTTCGATCTTGGATGTGTATGCTCCTTGGATGGAAAGATGCAAGCTAGATGAGGATGTGAAGATGGATGCAAATGGATGAAGATATGAAAATGGCTAAGTAGAGGTTGAGAAATAAAACTGCAAGAGTTTGGCTAGCACAAGATAATCTCTCACAAATGAGAGAAAAGAGGGGGTATTTATAGGATTTTTGGGAAATCCTAGGGGAAATGGACGGTTGAGATTGATCCACCAAATATCAATATGTAGGGCTAAGGTGAGTTGAGAACTCACAAGCCCTCACATCTTGACATGTGGCATGTGAGAGAAAGAAAGCCTAAAGATTGAAATTGGACATGAGGTGGAAAGAAAGGACATGACATGGAGGGGGTACAAAGTACCTTGGGATTGGACAAGATCTCCTCATAAAGGAGGTCCTTGTCCCCATGTGGGTGAGAGGACAAGTGGGAAATTAAAAATTCCTCAAATATCCTTATGGGGATGGGAGAAGGAATAAAGAATGAATAGAGGACATGTGGGGAGAAGTGAAGGAATTAAAAATTCCTTTTAGGTGCCTTGGGGGATTAAAAGGTGAATTAAAAATTCACATGGGGAAGGGGGATGCCTTGTCCAAAAGGAGAAAGCCTTTAATAAGGTTGACTCAAGGACATGTGCCATAAATAGGATGAGGATTTGGTTAGGCTAATCAAATGATTAAGGTTGTGCAAGTACCCAGTTAGATAGGCTAATGACTGATTAGAGGAAAGTGGGAAATTATGGAGGATGTGACCTTAATGATGATTAAGGGTGTGCACATGCTAACCCTAGTTAATTAGAAGAAGATGAAGTAATTAAAATGGATTAGGGACCAACTTGCAAAAGTTGGAGGATGTGACCATGAGAGAGAAAAGATGAATTAAAAATGCATTTTAATTCAAAAGGGGAATATGACTAAATTAAATAAAAGGGGATATTTATTTAATTTAGAGGAGGAAAAGGGGTAAAGTATCAAATTAAATACTTTAGGACCTTTGTGCGAGATGCAGGGTATTAATTAAACAACTGGCTTAATTAATATTGTCAGAGGGGATGAGCAACCGGATGAATCAAGGAGATGCATTTGATCATATGGAAGTGATCAAAATTGGATGTCTACAGTAGACACAAGCCTTGTATGGGGCATGTCTATCGACTAAGGGAAAGGAGGAAGATTTGGTAAAGAGGTGATCAAAGGACGCTCTGAAGAAGGAGCAATGAACACTTGCATTCGCTTGGGGTGAGGTTCATCAGGATCCATCAAAGAATTTGAAAGAGAAACATAGGAAATGACAATGAAAGAAGGAATGGAAGTGGAGATAGGAATAGGAATAGAGACAAAGTCAAAAGTAGAGACAAAAGCTTCATCCTTAGTATTTTTTGAGGCCTCACATTCTCGAGCCAATGCTTGTCAACAATGTTTATGCTCAAGTGCAAGTCAGTTACAATGGCTATGGGCACTAGGAAAAGTAGACTAGGAAGAATCTAAGGGATCCTATTCCACTAAAGGAGTATTCCCCATGGCCATTGTTAGTAGAAGAGCAAGCTTCTGAGTGTTAGGAAAAGGTGTTTTGTACACATTGCATAATGTATTTAATGTAATTATTCTTGGGGCCACTTTATATTGTATGTAACATTGGGACATAAGTTAAGTTACTAAAATGTAATTATTTAATATTAGGGAAAATAAATAAATAAAGTACCCAATATTAAATGTGGGGACATGGTTTTGTAATCTCATGGTTTTAGTCACCTAGTTTTTTGGAATACCACTTGGTGGTTTTGTGGGAGCTTGCTTCTATAAAAGCAACCACAAAGGTAGTTGTTTAGGATAGGAAGTTTTCATGTTAGCTCTTGTTAGCATTTTTGAGGGTTTGAAGCATGGCATGGGATGTGTGGTTACATGCTTATTCTCATGGATTACTTTGAGAGGGCTTGATGCTTCAATGGTGTTCATGGAGACTCTAAAGATGTATTGTAATCTTTATTTTTGAATAATACATGAGTTATGGAAGCTTTTGGAGGCTGGGTTTTTTTCCCTCTTAAGGGTTTTCCCATTGTATATTTTGTGTCATATTTTCATGGGTATGTTGTCTATTCTCTTGAATGTGGATTATGAATACTTATTTGCATATATTTCTCTTATGGGTTATGTGGAAATTATCTTTAAATGGCTGCAAGTTTCCAACAAGTGGTATCAGAGCCATGGTTGTGGTTGTATAACACTTGGTTGAGAAAAAATCTTGTTTGAGTTTGAATCTATGCATTGCATAAGAGAATGAATAGCATGTTTATCTCCTTATGCATTGTGATTGCATTCATTGATGTTGAGTTTAGGAGATGTATTGGTCTTATTTCCTTCATTGGTGTGGCATAGAAAGTTGGACACTCTTGGAAAAAGAGACAATTTCACGCTTAATTTGGACCTACTTTTGAGTACCCTTGCATTATTCATTCTTCAAAATAGCATTTATAGGCCCCTAAGACCCATTATTTTTTTATCTAGAGACCCATTTCACTTAAAAATCATACAAATTCTGACAAATAATACTTAATTCATTCATATCTCAAAAATCCACCTCCAAAAACCATAAGTGGGACCCATTCACCATCTTGGGAAAATGAGTCCCCTTTGGTGGGACCCATTCACCAAGGGTGGGACAGAAAGATAGGGTTTTTGCAAGTCTTCAAGTTCACTTCTAATTCAAGATCCAACATTTCAAAGAGTTGATCATGGATGCGTATGGAGAATCATGGAGAAATTTAGATTGAGGAGATGCAACTAGCCATCAAATCACACCTTATGACTTGTTTTCAAAGTGATTCCATCTTCCATTTTCTCTTTATCTTAATATTTAAGGCTTGCATGTCATTTAAATTCATTTGAAATGTTGTAGGGTTTCTTGGATTGAATTCTTGCATCATTCAAATCACATTTACTTATCTTATTCTATCACTTTAGAATAGGGTTTTATCTTACTTCAGATTTTCCTAGTCTTAGACACACTTAGAGCTAGGGTTTTATGCAGATTTTATCCATTCAAGGTTCAACTACCAAATTAGGGGTTTGACCAAGGAAAACCCCCCATTAGAAAAAAAAATTAAAGTTGTTTTGTAGGTGTTTTCAAAGATTCAGATTTGGGTTTCCATCAAGAAGTGTTGTGCAGGTGATAAAGTGCAAATCCGAAACTTGAATTTTTAGAAATCAAAAAAAGGACTAATTTTCCATGGATGGAAAATGAGTCCCATTGGAGGTGTCTATCATAACAGAGTGAAAATTCTAATACCCTTTCGGTAGAAACGGGATTCTAGGTAGAAACCCTAATCTGGGACTGATTTTCCCAAGGTGGCGAATGAGTCCCAGTCAGTCAAAAAGTCAACATTTCTAGTTTTTCAGAGCATTTTCCTATCTCCATTAGGTTTATAGGTGCACAAATTCAATCTTGTAACTTTTTTTTTTGTTATATTTGCATTTTTAGTCATCTTTTCATACTTGTTTGCATATCACAGCTTGTTTTCAAACACATCATATTTCTTAGGTTTTGCATAAATAATCAATCTATTTTATCAGTTTGTTGCATTTAGGAATATTTTCATTATACTTACATTAGTTTGAGTGAACCACCTAGATATTGTGTGGGGTCTAACTCTCTCCTTTAGGTGAAACACCCTAATAGAGTAAGAAAGTCATAGCATCCTAAACCACAAAAATATATGGTTCAATTAGGAATGGATTTAGTTTGATCTTCTTTAGTTATGAGAGGCTTACATCCATGTTGATTACATTATACATATGTTATGTTTGATCTTGGTGATTGAACAATTGGGTGGTGTCATGGCTTTTCTTTTGGCATGTTTTGGAGGAGATCATACTTGACACAATTGGCATTTAGAGGTGTATGTAGGAAAATTTTCTATAGGTATATGATGTGCAGAGTTTCTCTCTTGGGTCTTGGTTATCTTGCTAGATGTTTGGTTTCACATCACATTGGTTTGAGGTTTGGATGGAGCTATTGTGATCACTAGCTTGTGGTCATGTGTTTTCACTTATTTCCTTGGGTGATGACATGAAGGTTCCTTTATCTTTTTCCTTTGTTGGGTGTGGAAAACTTGGGAGAGCTATCAAGACTAGTGGTGAGAGTTGTTCTTACAGGTTATCAATTTACAGGTTTGTATATCATTGTGGATGATTCCTTGGTACTACATGATTTTGTTTACACTTTCTATATGATGATATTGGTAGACTTGGTATGCCTTAATCTTTTTCAGATTTGGATTACCCATGTAGTGGGAGCTCTTGGATGTGTATGTCATTCTTTGACAAGTTTTGCACATGGAGTTTATGATTGCAGTTTATGGGTGTATATGTTTATGGCATGAGTTTACTATGTTTTTAATACCTTGGAGGTATGGATAGTTGGATGTATTGGCACTTGTTGTGGGTGTCATTTCAGCTATGGGATTTTGTATCTTGACATCTACTGGTTCATATTGTTATCTTTGGATTGAGTGTATGTGTTTTGGATATCAGTTGAGCAAGACTAATGCTTCATTGTGACAGATTGTGTGGCTTCTCTATTAGATGGATTCTTCTTTGTGCATTGGCATGATGGAGGATGAAAGCATTCATTCTTGGGATGGTGGTCAATTTTATTCTTGTTGTAGGTATCTTGATGGGAGCACATGGATCACTTTGATTCCATGATGGTATATGTGGCTATATGGATTGTTCATTTGATTCATGTTTTGAGGTTACTTGTTCCCCTTATGCAATGTATACAAGTGGGAGAATGTTAGGAAAAGGTGTGTTGTACACCTTGAATAATGTATTTAATGTAATTATTCTTGGGGCCACTTTATATTATATGTAACATTGGGACATAAGTTAAGTTGCTAAAATGTAATTATTTAATATTAGGGAAAATAAATAAATAAAGTACCCAATATTAAATGTGGGGACATGGTTTTGTAATCTCATGGTTTTAGTCACATGGTTTTGTGGAATACCGCTCAGTGGTTTTGTGGGAGCTAGCTTCTATAAAAGCAACCACAAAGGTAGTTGTTTAGGACAGGAAGTTTGCATGTTAGCTCTTGGTAGCATTTGTGAGGGTTTGAAGCATGGCATGGGATGTGTGGTTACATGCGTGTTCTCATGGGTTGCTTGGAGAGGTCTTGATGCTTCAATGGTGTTCATGGAGACTCTGAAGATGTATTGTAATATTTATTGTGAATAATACATGAGTGATGGATGCTTTTGGAGACTTGGTTTTTTCCCTCTTGAGGGTTTTCCCAAGGTATATATTGTGTCATATTTTCATGGGTATGTTGTATATTCTCTTGCATGTGGATTCTAAATACTTAGTTGCATAGATTTCTCTTATGGGTTATGTGCAAATTATCTTTAAATGGATGCAAGTCTCCAACATGGAGGAGGAATGTGAGGAGGAGAAATGATGGAGAGTAGGGTCTCAGCCATGAGCTCCTTTCCTTTCACTTTTTTTGGAGCAAGTGGAGGAATAAGAGGAGGCCTTAGAGGTCAAGATGCAAGAAAAATAGAATGAGGGACAACTCTGTATACCTGTTTATCCTTACAGTAGAGGGTGGATCAAATAATAGTGGGTAAAATTGGGATTTGGAAGACGTGTGGCTTATAATTCCACAACATGGGTGCCTTTCCTTTTCCTATGTTGAGAATAGTAGAAATAACTGAGGACACCACCAAGGTTTATAAAGTCACAAAAGAGGAAGAAGGTCTATGTGTGGGATTCTACTTGTCCTTAGCCTTTGAAGAGGAAGGTGTAGAGGAAAAGGCACACTATTGTGCATGCATAGATGCCTTCGTGGAGATTGCATGAGAAGAAGGTGAGAATAAAACATTAGTAATTGTGACTCCCTTCTTGTACCTATAAGAGGCCCTATAGAATAAGTCTCCACAGGTCAATAATGGTCTAATCCGGGTGAGCCAAAAATGATCTAGTGAGAAGCCCCCATGTGACACTAGTGGTTTATATATATTTTCCTAGATAATATGCATTGTGTCATCATGGGGAAATTTTAAAAATTTGTGGATAATTCAAGCGACTACATTCATGGATATTATCCATAGAATGCCTAGTCTTACCCTAAACATGCCATATTTAGGAATCATGAGAAATGAGACATCAACAAATTTAGGCCCAACAAGGACTAACAAATAAATGGAACCAATAGGAGGCATGAAAAAAGCCATCATGAGTACGGATTGTGGTCTTTGACTCCTCATACTTTTCCTTATGTGTTTTTTTGATAAAGAGGTTCTCCTCCATAATGATATTGACCTGACTAGCAGGGTCAATGATAACACCAGTTACGATGTTACCATTGACTTGAGCCAAAATGTAAAGCAGAAAAGGTTCCTTGTTAAGAGGCAAGTCATGTGGTGTGAAGGTTATGTCAAGAATATTTTCCACATGACTTGGAGGAGGAAAAGAAGGGAACAAGACCATGTTCACCTACTCAGAAGGACTAGGATCAAAAGAAGAAGTAACTATTATCATATTAGTAGAATGAGAAGGGAAAGGATCTATATAGATTTTTAGTTGGCTATTAGGCTTGGATATAGATTTATTTGGGTTTTTTTTCCTACCATTGGGTTAGATGGTACCACTATTTATGTGGTCTTAGATAACATGTCTAAGATGCATAAAACATTCAGTATCATGATTGGGGACTTAGTGGTATTGACAAAACTTTTGTGCATCATACTAGCCAAGATAAGGTTTGAATAATGGTCTCATTTTTTGGAGATTAATTAAACCATATTTTAATAACTTTTGAAGAACATTATTGTAGACTCATAAAAAAAATTAAATATTCTATTATGTCCCATGGAGTTCTTTTCGGTAGGAGAAAAAACTACATTCGCTACTACTTTATTTCATTTAGGCTCCCTAGAAACAAACACAACTAACCAATTATCAAGATGGGAGGATGAGGAGGAATCCTTTTACTACATCACCATCTGTTGGTATTCACTCAATGCAACAAATAGATGGGTGAAGGAAGTGTATTTCATCAGGAGAAATTTTTGTCTCAACATTAGCAGCATATTTTTGATGAACACAAGTTGAACATCAAAATTTGATAGGGCGTAAGATATTTGAGAAAATAGGGATTGGTGTCAAGAAATGAAATAAATTGACTTTTCATGAGCCCCCTACTTACAATGGATGAGATCAGTCAAAGTGATCTTCATCCTGATGTTCACTTGGAACTATTGTAAGAATTGATTAATCAAATGATTGAAGGAGAAGATAGAGTTCTTAGTAAGAGATCATAACCACTCCAATGAGCATCCTTGAGGGATTGTGGGAATATATTTTTTAACAAAGCATCCTGATAAATTAAATCAGTACACATGGTGGTAAAGGATGAGACATAGGTTTTTGGGTCACCTCTACCATTGTACTTATCAAACTTTAGGATTTCCATCCCTTGAGGTATGGGGACATTTAGAATGGTGATGGCTAAAGGAATACAATTATAGTATGTTTGTAATGTGGATTGAGAGGTAGACCTATTTAGGTTAGGCAATTGTGATTGCATCTATCCTATGTTTTGCAGTCAAGCATTTAGGATGGGATCGGTTGATGGAACTTGACTAGTTGAGGTGATGGAGCTTCGAGTTCTAGATATAGGGATCTCGTATCCCAAATGGAATTGATTCACTCTCACTCTAGGACCATC